>QNGE01003986.1:49712-70900 GCA_008508345.1 Paragonimus westermani
TAGACGCTATTTCGCGTTCTGCCAAATACTTCGGAATGCGCTTTGCAGCCTCAAAATGCAAAGTGCTTCTGCAGGATTGCTGTGACCATGTAGATTTGATGTTAGATAATGTAGTGATGGAGGTTGTTGACCGGTTTGTATATCTGGGAAGCTGCATCAGCAGCGGTGGAAGTGTATGGAATGAAGTGGAAACGCGTGTCTCTAAGGCTAGGGCTGTATTTGCTAATTTGAGGCATCTCTGGCGACAGGGGTGTATTTCTCTGAAGCTTAAAGGTCGTGTATATAAGACAACGGTGATGGCCGTATTACTTTACGGCAGCGAGACCTGACAGCTCAGGGTAGAAGGCGTGAACCGTCTTCAAGTATTTGACCACCGATGTTTGCGTTCAGTCACTCGTGTCGGGTGGCACCAGCGTGTAAGTAACGAGAAGGTTAGAAAGCGTGTGTATGGTAGTGATTGCCAGACGAGTTCTTTTGTTCAGTCTCTACGTTTGCACAGGCTTAGATGGTTAGATCATGTACTGAGGATACCAGCTAGTCGTCTTTCACACCGAAGTTGGCTAGGCGACTGCGATCAAAAATTGACTGACACTCGACTTGAATGCAGCCTTAATTTGTTTGTTTGTGTTTCATTTCACGGACACACCTGTGGGAGTGTAAGGTGTGGTGTGCCCACAAAATACGTCAGGTCAAAGTTTATAGCTGTTCTTCTGGTGATCTGCATCCGTTAACCCTAGTTATTGATGATGTTGATAGCTTACCGAGTACCGAAACAAAAACCACTTCCGAAAACTACGTGTTGATCATCGGAATAGCCATAGAAATATCTAAGTGTTGGCGACCCCAGTAACTGTATGTCTATGGGTTCAAGCGTCGTATATCCATATTGTATTGTAGGGATCTAAACAGTATATGGAAACTCAGGTGTGAATATGAAGTCGAAATCTGATGAAAAGGAAAACAAATAACTCACAATAGTTCGTGAAGGCACGTAGGTTTAGCGTTCCACTACACCAAATGAGGATTCTCCACTGATACTACTTGTCGTGTGTCCCCCAGACAGTCTCGATGTCACGACCGAGATAATTCCAACGACAATTAAATAAATAAATAAATTTACCGAACTAAACGGTTGATTCCGTTGAATTCTAGCTCTTCCAAAGATTTGTACGCCACCGACCCTGAACGCAAACAGAAAGCAGAACTCGCGAACTCGGAAGTGTAATTTTTGAAAATTCTTGCTTACTCTGTGGATCGATTAACCTCGTTCAAACATCGTGTGTACATGTGAGGTTGAAAAAGATGAAAAGGCATGAATAACAATAAAAAATATGAAGTAGAAAATAGTGTACACAACGCTACATTATCAATCTGACAACCCAGCTCACATGTGACGGTGTTCTACATCACAGAAGTGCTTAATGGTGTAAAGGATGAGCTCTTAGCTGTTTGTGGCAATTTATGGTTGAACAAGCATCTTCTGTTAGCACTCTGTCTGCGAGTAATTGTGCGGGTAATTTCAGCGAGAACTTTTCCATTCCAGGTAATACCTTGAACCGTCGAATGGGGCTTAAAGGAGATGTTTCAAAGCTCACGGATTACTGGGATTTGGCAACTTTGTTCGAAATTCGGGTTTTGTCAGAGGAATATTTCAGTGCGGTGGATGTGCTTGACAAAATGTTTAGCATGGAACCGCCGGCATGGTTAGTTTCTTTCATAAGTGTTTTCGATACTGATTATTGTTTAACCTGCCTTGTGGCTTAGTTCTATTTTCCTCATCATAGTTCACCTAAGTCTCGCTTGGTTTTCTCACAATTTCTTTCAATTTCTGGTGATGCTTTGATTTTTTCCACAAAATGGAGAAATTTCTATCACTCCGGTTGTCATTATTAGTCATCGCTGTTTGTTAGAAATTTGGAAGTTTTATTTATTCATTCATAACGGCTATGAGCTTGTCCAGATGTTGTGGCTCGAATCGCCCCCATCCCCATCACAGTAGTGATGTGGGATAAACTAGGATTAAATAAGTACTAAGATAAACAAGGCTAAACAGAAGAAATGGAACTGTTATTACCTTGGACTGGCCATTAACTTCTGCACCTTGTCATCTCCGATAGCTGTTGTAACCGACGATTTGTGTGACCACAAAGATCCCAACCAGAATGACAAGGCCCTCGTATTCTCTTGACTACATCTTTTTCTGCGATTCACCGTTCGCGCCGCTTGGCGCAGATTGCAAATACTATTGTCATGCTTATGTCAGTTTACGCTTGAAAATTTGCTGTATGACTTTGTCGTCGCATTTGTCAGTCATGTATTATGTCGGTGTAGTTAGCGTGGTAGTGTTTTCCGTGTCCCTCACGTCTAACCGGGCCATTCCAATTTGTTAGCCGGGTTATCTACACAGGACAAGCTGTTGGATTACCGAATTAATGTGAGAAATCTCCGGTGGAAGATGAGCACCTTTTTAAAGCTTTAGGGTAGCGTATATGCAGCACCCGGAGAGCTTTGTCGCCGTACAACTACAGAAACTTGATCATTCAGAATGGAAGACGCCACCCATCGCCAAAAATCCAGTTGTGTTGTTTGCAAGGTGTAGGCACCTTGATGTTGAATGTTTGAATATAGACGTAGTCATTTTCAGTAGTTAGGTCCCTTCCCGTCCCCTTCTTTTTCCTTCTCTCTTTCCATATAGGGTTTGCTGTTTTTTCATGGTTGTGTGGCACTTAAGCATTAGTGTTAACCACTGATGTGTTGCTGTCTGGTTGGCATAAATTGGAATTCATTCACAATAGCTCACAGCCTTTGCATTCACACACTCTTCACCTAGTCATTTTCGAATAAAGCGCTAGCTCTGACGTTAGCAAAACTGTAGTGCTCTTCTCAAAAGGAGCTGGCGAAAGAGGCAATGTGAACGCGAAGACTGCATGCGGTTTAGAGTAGTGTTCAGTTTACGAAGGTGTCTGGCAATCGTTGTCTGCACTCTAGTTTTGTGACCTGTCCCTCTGTACACTAATGGAAATATGTGAAACACTGGTGGACTCATATCCAAGCAAGCGCGAACTGCTACCGTTTTTAAAATTTGGACGGCGAACAACTGTCCCGACACCCGTTCCCTAAGCGATTTCATATGATTGCTCTTTGAGGAGACTTCCTGTTATAGGTAGTTTCTGCGATCTGGCTGTTGGCGGTCTCAATTACTGCAGCACACTGACGTAAACGTCTACATTTTTTTCATTCTGTTACTGACACCACTATTCTTTTGAATCCTCAGCATACTCATCATGGTGACATTTTTGTGTGCTTGTGTCGTGCTGCTATGGACCGGAGTAATTAAACTTTTTCACCGGTCTCGAAGTCTCTGCTTTACTCTCTAGTCATAATTCCTTACTCTTTACGTGAGAGCTTCATAGTTCACTGAACTGTAGGCCACGCAAATCAAACCGTTTTCTGCCGACTACGTTTCGGAAAGCTACAGTTAACCCGAACAACGCCACGATCGTCTAAACAAACAGGATTGTGCCAACATAGAGCGGTAAAGGGCGGAGACAAAACTAAGGTGCCGGACTACTGACATCGTATGAGGGTCTATACTGGCAAGCCCACTACCCCAGCTAGAAGGACGAACGCTCAATATAGCACAAGCAAGGGCCGATTATGCTCGCTGAAACGAAAGTGTATGCTCGGTCTGCATAACCTTTTTCAACTCTGTCATTTGCTGTCGTATGGATACACTGGGTTGACAGTACGAAACGTTTTTTGCAGTAATTGAGCACCGATCACTTCAAACCGTGGCAAACGCAAACGGGCGGGCAGTGTAACAGTCGAACATTAGTGACTCAACGGTAACCGAAAAAGGTAGTTAGCTAGGTGACGTAACTCTGTAGAGCGTGCGCCCCCGTTTCGGCAAGCCTAATCGTTCTTCAGCGCTGTGACTGAGTTTGCTAACCTGATCCGACAACACACGGAAGGATTATCTTAACAGCTGGCCTCTGGCATCGATACCATCGTGGTCAAGCGTGCGGTAGTCCGATAGGACCCGGACTCTTCGATATAGTGATGTTTACCATCAAAAATAAATTTCGAAACAGTGCGCATTTGTGGCATGGTCTCTCTCCTGTTTGCTAATAACCACAGCTGAGACAGATAAGGTGGCACTGACGTAAACACTCCTGTCTGATGGGACGGTGGTTAAGGAACTGTGGACATCAGTGTAATTTCCACCTCGTTGTCACATCTCCCTAACCCTTCGTATTTTGGCCAGGTGGAGTCACATCACCCTTCTTCCTCCTTCTTTCAACGTCGTGTGGTGCTTTTTTCATCTGGTTGTCTCTATCGTTTTGATAACTACTTTGCTGCTGGTATGTCTTACGGATGTGTAAGTGAACTGCCTCTAAACAGTCGTCTCTGAGTTGGCGTACGAAGATTACTGCATCCGTTTTCAACAAACCTGGCGATTTTTGTACAGAGGTGGCCTTCATAAGAGAGCATTCAATAAAAAAACACTTTGCGGGAGTGCTAGTGGTCTTTGTTAAGAAGATTACTCTAGCTGGTTCGGGAAGTTGCATCTGGCTTTCGTCAGTGGTGAAAGGCAACCAATCGCACCGTCGATGAGTTTTAGAGTTATTAAATGGATGTCTCTGGAGGTGCTCACGCATTCACTCCGATCGTCGTTTTCTTTCTTCAGCTGTTGCCTGATTGACTAGGTTCAGCAAGTAAGTAAACGCGAAAGGACGCAGAACTTAGTCAAGCGGCCCTTAAGATATGGCACCAATAGCAGGTAAGTACCGAACGACACAACTTCCCGTGTCGCGATGCCAGTACTCTCAACACGTCTCGATCAGTCACTCTAAGGCAAGAACTAATCTCAATGTACGTACCGGCGTCCCAGATTAACCCTCGGTGACTCAGCAATTACGATACGGCTACAAATCATGCAGTTGAGATTCGGGCTCAGTTGTCCTAACTGTTCTTTTCTAGTCTTGGACAGTCCGACAGGTCCCATCTTGCATGCGACTCTTTGTTTAGCATGACGATGTGCACTTTGTGGTACGAATGTTGGTAACTTAACTGGCTTAGTGAGGCATTCCTTCCAAATCACCTATGAAACAACAATATCTAGTGGAAAGAAATTATGCTAAGTCACAACGGCCTGCCTGTCATCGAGTGTAGTCAGCAGACGATACCTGTGTTTCTTATAAAAACGCTCATTCAGCTTGAGGATTATCCACGTGAGAAATTGGTTGTTTGGATGTGGCAATTCGGGGGTGTCTCATGTAAGGTCAATGTCGGCTCTATGGCTGTATAAAATACACTATATTATTGGTACTGGTGCACAAGGAAAGCAGTGTATGGCTCTCAGGATAATGTGCATAGATGCTGCATGACAACCGGTCTCATTGGACTTGAACACCAATGATTGGCACGAATATATCTGAGCTAATTGCTGAAACTGAAACCCCTTTTAGGTGTTGGGGTGTTCGCTAGGCTTGGCAATTAGGTTTCAGACGTTTCACCACCGAACGAGGTGACGTCATCAGTGCGTAAATGTTATAGTGTATAGGTTGGAGCGTTATGTTTGGTGGAGTTCGATAGATGGCTGGTCTTATATACCAGTGCGAGTTGACATTTTGACCTGAATTCTAACAGAACACTCCCTGTCGCGTTTGACCTTTCATCTGGACTACCATTGGCTATTTCTTGTTGCATTTGAACCTTGACCTAAGGCGCGGTTGTTTGTTTCTCACAGTTCTGGAACCGTTGATGTGGCGTCTGATTGGCTGCTTCCTGTGACCTCCCCCTTCTGCTAACTCCCCACTCCGAATGTCAAGAATCAATAAACCATCAGCGATTCAGACTCTCCATAAGTCGTGTGTTCACCCGGCAGTGCGCTTTATTAAATAATATATGAAACTTCTCCATATCTAAACAAATAGGTGGTCTTACTGTGCCCGAATCTCACGCTAATCGAGTCCTCAGTCGTGACTTTGGATAATAGAATTGTGTCCTTGGAATCGTGTTCTTAGTTGGTTCTGCTCTTAGTTTTCGACTTCCTGTGTTCAGTGTCGCAAAGGGACCGAGGCTGGACACCGCGGAGACCAAAGGAAGTGGTGACTAGTGAGTTCGTTCCCTGAATATGCTGGGTTATTGGAATATGTTCAATCAGCCTAGTGCATTGGCGATGCTTCAGCCTTAATTAGGTTAATTGGGGGGCGGTATACCCTGTTTAACGTTGACACAGTTAAGCGCTTAAATCGTGGCACATGAGTAATCATCAAAGTCATTTGGAGTTTCTGTACCGATTATGTTTTGCAAAAGTGAGCCAGTTGTTTTTTATTTATTTTTTAAACCACCTTATAGTTTTTGTGTTATGTGAATCACAATGCCGTTCAGATAGCCCAACCTGACTGAACGATTTGCCTTTCCTGGAGGCTTCGTGAACACTACCCCACATGTTTTGTGAATGCCGATTGGAATGTACTGGCATTGTGAGCTCGCAACTCTCGGTCAGACTTGCAGTCTCATCTTGAGATAGAATGTGATACTTGTGAACCTTGACAGCGTATGTGCTTTATATGCGAATGCTATGCAAAATAGTTAAAATTTTTGTGATGTGACACATTTGAAGATTCACAATTCATTAGCAAAAACCGTAAACTGGGGGTTCACATTAACAGTTCTATTATATGAGTAGCCTGATAACACATACAAAGTGGCTGGCAACAACGCTAGTGGTGCTTAGCTCGCATGTATCCAACCTGTTCATCTTCTAGGCTTGCCGCACTCTTCTGGACATGTTCTGGCAAATTATCCACTCTCCAGGATTGTATGAAGTAGTTGCACTTGGCGTATCCGGAACCATCGTTTACGAGAACTCTGGTGAATTTCGGGTGTTCACCCAGTCATCATTACTCAATCTGCCAGTGTGTGTGATCTCCGTTAATTGGTCCAAAACCACACGCATACCGTTTCATCCATTTCCTTGATTGGCCAGTCCATATTCGACACTCTAATCGATCACCAAAGTACGGTCTTCATTCGCGACTATACTGAGGGAATTGCATTGAGTCGAGCGAATTAATGATGGGCATATAAAAGGTTGATTGAGAAATAGTGCCAGGTCGCATGTCCGGTTTTCATTAAAGATCACATAAAAGATACTTACCAAGACTCGAGTAGCTGCAGTAGACTTGGACGATATTTCGATTTTTGGTGTGTATTAGAGGAGTTTGGTTAATACAAACTCAACACTGATATAATCACAAAAGACTGTAACGATGAACCGTCCTTTCACGACGAGAATTGCGCTGTTATAAAACGTTCGTGTCTCCACTCACCGAAAAATCCATATACCTCTCCAGGATAGAAACGCGACAAAACTAATTTATTCGCTCCGTGTAGAATTACCGTACAACGATGCGGTATTCGTAGGTTGAAAAATGATCTTGAAGAAAAATTGGAATTTCCATCTCTCTCCTTCTCTCTAGAAGCGCTGCAAGCAGCTTGATTGATGTGTTGATATTCAATCAACGTGTTGAACGTTTGAAGCACTTTTTCCCAAATTGAACTTCAGACTTAAGGTCTTCGGTTAGGATTTTCCCCTCCTAACAATCACTAACAGTCGATCGCAGCTCCCGCATTTCCGTAGTCAATTCCGCCTATTGTTCAATTTATTCTAACCAGAATCCCCTATTCGAAGTTTCTTTCTGATGTCTTATGCGCATTATTTTTAATAAGTTGCACTGCCTTGTTCCTACATCATCGATTTTCCACAAGTTAAATACCGCGTGTTGAACTTTCATCCTAAACCTACCGTTGTCATGACAATGCTTATTTGTACTTTCCGCTGTAGGCAATTAAGCTCCACAATGCGGAACATCAATCTGATTTGTCACTTTCGCAGACGTCTTCCCCTTAATTCACGCACAAGACGATCTCGTAAGGTAATTTTTAAATGAAATTTCGTTATTTATGGTTTGTGAAACTGTTCAAGATAATATTTGGATATCTTGCTAATGCACATTCAGGTTTCAGATCGTTGTTTGCCCGCGATAAACCATAGTTTTTTGGCTGATTTATCAAGTGCATTTGGAGTTAACAGGCTTTTAGTAGACAGGATATCCAGCTGGTAACTTTCGTGCACAATCTGTATTCACTCAGTCACATTTCCTGCTAAATAAGGACGTTTGTGTAGATTATCAGCTACCTAGCTAAACGACAAACGCGGGTTTATATTTTGCGAGGTTCAGTCTGGCAGCAAGACGACCCGATCAACTGTTTCCACTACTTGTTGGTTTGTGAAGGTCTATTGACCGACTGATGACAATCAACGTTGCGTCGTGTAAACGATGTCGCCTTCTGTTATTAATTTCCTCTCTGATAGTGATCTTTTTGGTATGTTTGTTCATTCCGCTCAATTGCCAGCGTCTTACCTTATAATGTATATCTTCAAATTATTTGGTGAAAGGCTGATGAGATATCTATACGTTAACAACATACAGTATTTGTCCCTTTTTCAGGTAATGGTTAATGTTGAGTATTCGAAGCGTTTGACTTTCATAAGTTTTAAATCACTCATACAGGTTCCACATTCACCGATACTAGCGTTTAGTCTTATGCACGGCTACCTCACTCCTAGTCTCATTTGAATCGTCATGTCTGATTTCCACACTACGCTACGCAATTCCAAGTCCACTCAGTATTTTACAGCTGAGTTTACTACCGTTCTCTGAAGTATTCACTTTTTCTGCCTGTCTAACTGTGATCCCACTGAGTCATGGCAATGAAAAGTTACTTGACACCTCTGTTTGAAGCAATTCGTTCCCTTTATGAACTTGAATAAGGCAATGAGAAGACGTAAATCATGTGATGTTCTCCGGAGTGACATTTCGTACATTCCGATCACACATGAACATGTAACTAATTTTAAACATTAAGAGAAGGTCCCGTAGGGCAGGAATGATGGCTTAAGGGATTAGACAGACAGACACGGAAATGAAGATTAAACAAATGAGAATGCTGACTACCAAGGCAGCCGCAGCGTCAACACAAATTGTTTCTGAACACACAGGGGGGATTATAACGTCTGATAGCCAAAGCCTCAGCAAACTGGAGGATACGTTTCCGGTGACAGAGAATGAGTCACAAACCTTGACTCTGTGCCCTGTTTGGATTGGGTGTCTCGCTATTGATGATGTCGAGTGCCATCCGTCGGTCCCGATGCATGCGCCTGGTGTTTCTAGTTGTGTCTCCAGCCACTTGGGAACATGCTCCTTGATACGAGAAGCCAGCTGACGGTTTGTCCTCTCTATGTAGCTCATACTGCAACTACATTAATATTTGTATAGACAGTGGAGTGTGACAGACATAGGCTGTTTGTTCGTAACCGAGGAGACTGGTAAGGCCCTTGGTTCGTTGTATTATGCATAGTTTTACAGCGTTATAAGATCTCGACACAACAGCTGTTAGACGTCTTTTTGTCATTATTGACCAGCCGTCCCGTAAAAACGGGTGTTCTAAGTCTACCGTCTTCGTTGGTACTGTTGTTTCTTGTATCCTTTGGGTAATGACTGCTATATTTCTTGATAAATTGCAAAGGGTACCCGTTAGCCAACAACGTATCTCTGAGTGTGCTTAATTCTTGTGGTGGATTATCATCTGTGAATAGCCTCCGTGTTCTGTGGAAAAACGTTCGAAACAAGGCTTCTCTTATATTGCACTGGACAGAAGCTTTCAAAGTGTATATACTGTCCTGTCTAGGTAGGCTTTCTGTAAATAGATCTTCCTATCGTGCCATCTGATCTTCGGCTAACTAGAATGTCCAAGAATGGAAGGCAGTTGTTTACTTCGTTCTCTCTAATTAGCTTGAGGTTGGGATGTGCTTGATTCAACTCCGAAAATAATGCGTCCAAACCACTTGAATTATCAAAAATAGCCAGGATATTGTCTACGGAGCGCTTGTACAGTATCGGCTTTGACAAACTTTCACCCAATGCAGATTCTACCTCAGCCATAAAGAAATCAGTTAGGAACGGACCAAGTGGACTGCCCATTGCAACACCGTCCACTTGCCGGAAAGTAAACGTTTGGAAGTTGAATTTCACATTTTGTGTGCACAGGAGTAATAATGATTTTAGTTCAGATACTGGAATAGGAAAAGGACCATTGCTGCTTAGAATAAGACTACAAATGTTACCAACCGTTTCGTGCAACGGAATGTTAGTGAAGAGGGAAGTCACATCTAATGAACACATCAGTTTGTTCGAAATATCTTATATTGTGGTTAAAAATGGCTCCATATACGGTGTTGAAACAGGTATCTTGCATAGGGCCCCAAATGACTCGGAATAGGCTAGGTCCGGTATGGTTTGCTGGGTAACACCCTCACGGAAAAACTACCGTCGAAGGTGGCTTCGACATCCAAAAACTCCAAAGGTTCCAGAAATTACGGTACGACTGTCACTTCATACTCATGACTGACTACAAACCGTGGCTCAATTTTTCTATCCAAAAAGAGTATTCTGCAACGCAACGCAATCTTGCTGGTTGGTGATGATTCGGATGTCAAGTACCAGTTGATGGAACCCACTGGATGTGGAGATTCTGTGTTCTAAACGAGTAATTTAAAGGCCCGTCAACCGGATTTTGCTGTGTTGTCGGTTTCCGTGGAATTGTTCACGATGAGATGGTGGTGTTGCTACTAGTTGCGACGTCATTGCAACAGTTGACTGTTAAGAACATATTTCTGTAGGTTGCTGTTCATCATTATGGCACTGGATGGCCAACCAGCTGCTCTGATGACTGTGTTTCCGTGGACAGCAAGGGATTTATCCCTTATCAGTCTGCTGCTTAAGCTCTGCTTAAGTATATCTTTGTTGTATCTATCTCCCCATCTGTCCTTCTCTACCCTTCATCTCTATTGACCGTGTAAATCTGTTTCTCATTCTTCTCGTGACACTTCTATTCAACCCGTTATATGTTGTTTGTTAGGATTGCATGCTTTCTATGTTACAACTACGATTTACTTAGTTTCCGTGTAGCTTGTGTGACGGCGTTAGTTGCTTGTCGTTTGCGACTCTTCCCCTAATTTCGTTGTACTGTTGGAGCATAATCAGGATTCGTACCTCCTCGAGGTTTGTGACTTCTCTACGCGGTAACCATTGTACTAATAGAACAGTTGTCTCTCAGATTACTGTTCGTTGTCATTTCATGGTCACTGTAATTGCATACCTAGCTCAATATTCATCTGGTATACGGTACACCCGGTGTTATTTCACGGCTAATGTGACTCCTTCGGCGACTTCTGTCTCCCTGTTGAAGATCGCGTGGAGGCTTTTTGAAGTGATGTGTCTCGATAATCTCACAAAGTCATGAGGACGACAGAGTAATGAACAAGACTTGTTTTCTGTGTTTGGTCGTCAAGCTAATTACAACGCAATAAATATAATTACGGCAAGTAGAGTGAGTCAGAAAAACGGTCAATATAGGTTATGGACGGCGTGTTTGTTATCAGTTACGTAGTCACTGTTCCAAATCGTGGGCTTGATTGATTGTGGACTAACGGTGACGTGTCCGCACGAAACCCTTCTGGCCACGGAGGTCAGGGTTGTGCAATCGGATGCTAATGGCCTCGGCAACGGTCAACATCCAGAATCTCACCATTTTCGATCGATTCCTTGGCACTTGGTAGGCAGTCCGAAAAGCATCTTTCGTACTGACAGAATGATCAGAGTCGGTCAAATGAACAACAATCGCGCTTGAAACCGCTGTAATCGCACCACTGTTCAACCACGCAAGATGATGTTCACACACTGTGCCAGACACTCGCCAAGGGGTCAGACAACAATGGTCAAATAAATTTTTTGGACGTTGGCATTTGAAGAAGGGAAGGTGGCTCAATCCGACGAAATGTGTGCAGAAAGCAGACTTGGAGTGGCCAGTATATTCACTTTGACAATTTCGTTCCTCCAAATCAAAAGCAAAACCTCATACGATGCCTGACGGGCAGAGCGTTAAAGATCTGCACCCCTGACAGTATCACAAGCTGAGCTAATTTTCCAGATGTGTTCTTGCAGAATGGTTACCTAATGCGTTTCATTCAGAATAAGAAACTTGTGGCTATCAGTCTTACTTTCAAGGGAGATCCCATGGCCGAGGTTACCTCAAGAAAGCTTAGAAAGTCAGTCGAAACAACCTACCTTGCCGCTCAGTTATGCGTAAGTTTCCGTTCAACACCCATTATCATGTCACAACTCAAAGGCAAACGTCCATGTTTTACAACCAGTTGTTGTGGGTACTCAATTGTTTGCTCGTTTCGAGCGTCATACATTCGCCGTACTACAGAGCGATTGTCTGATGGAGTGCGTGAACATCATCTTGCGTGGTTGAACAGTGGTGCGATTACAGCGGTTTCAAGCGCGATTGTTGTTCATTTGACCGACTCTGATCATTCTGTCAGTACGAAAGATGCTTTTCGGACTGCCTACCAAGTGCCAAGGAATCGATCGAAAATGGTGAGATTCTGGATGTTGACCGTTGCCGAGGCCATTAGCATCCGATTGCACAACCCTGACCTCCGTGGCCAGAAGGGTTTCGTGCGGACACGTCTCCGTTAGTCCACAATCAATCAAGCTCACGATTTGGAACAGTGATTACGTCACTGTTACCAAACACGCCATTCTTGACCTCTATGAAGCACTTTTCGGACTTATCCTAGCTGCCGTTTTCATATTTGTTTTATTGTGATTAGCTTGACGACCAAATATAGGAAACAAGTCTCGTTCGTTACTTTGTCGTCGTCATGATTTCAATGGGTATTTTCGAACGAATCTCACAAAGGATATCCCACACTACTTGCTTCTTGGGATGTCTTGTTGTCCCTTCTGCATGACTCCGTATCATTTCTATGTAACTTGATTTCGGTTAAAGATGACGCACCGTGTCTCCTTGATGGTGTTTTAATGTTACTTGGCGCACATCAACCCCATCACTCTTCAAGGCGAGGTACGGAATTTTCGTCATGCCAGAGCCACCAGTGCTCGCACAATGTGCACCAGGGCAAAGGAACATCCCATTCAAGTACACATACACGACGTACCATCCGCCAGCCTTCTGTGAAATGATCTTGAACGATGGCAGTTGCTAACAATCTGGCATGGATAACCCATCTTCACAGGGTAAGGATTCCTACGGAAGGTCTTACCAGTTGAAAAGAGCCCTGCGATTTGACGATAGATACAGTTGCCGTAAGAGAAACAACCACGGGAGTCTTATCCAGCAGAATTCAATCATGAGCACCGAGAACCTTTCATTATATCACTATGATTGACGGTTTGCAAAGGGACCTCGTTTGATCGTTTTGATAGTGAAAAGTCGTGGTCGTTCCACTGTTAACCAACCCATGTCTTATAGTAACTGTGTGCGTTTAAATTTTGCGCCTCAGATGAGCGGAACGTTTAAAACGCTTCTAACCTTAAAGCTGGTAAAAGAAGCAAACTTCAACAATAAGGCCGGTAATTTTAACGCTCAAATAGTGCAGCCCTGAATATGGCAATTATACATTTTCGTGAAAGCAGCTGACGGACTACTACAGCAACTCTTCCAGTGTATCTTTATATACGTATGTATATGTATGTAATGTTAAACTACGAACCATAAATATATCGCCGTTATAATGTTTAAAATGTGTTAACTTCCGATAAATCCCGGACCCGTTTATTAGTTAGCTTATCTTAACGCGGTCCTTCCTGATGGTCATTAACGTGCTCCGCGAAATCACAGAAGTGACTTATGTTAACTCGTTTCTACTATTCAGGTTAGGTCGAGCGGACATTCGTAGTAGTAGTAGTGGTAGTAGTAGTGATTATTCGTCGGTGGGTCACGCGTCACATGGTTATGTGAATAATCACCGACCACATCGACCAATTGACTCTCTGCATGTCCCTTATTTCATTGACCGCTGCACAAGCCAACTGCTCGGCACAACATTCCAATTCGAGCGCTGTTTTCGTAGGAATGTAACGATATTTGTTACTCGACTTGTACGGGCTTTTCTAACCAATACTATCGACAATACTGTGTCGCGGTTCGTCAGTTTTCGTTTGTTCGCATCTTTTTATATCCTTTTTCTTCGAACCCTATACAGCTGTTTGATTTTTGGACCGAATTCCTGGCGGATGTTGACCGTTCAGATTGCAGTGCACCCAGTAAGTGTTCACATTTTTGGCTTTGGAAAGTCCAGATCTTATACTTTCTACCCGTCAATTAATCGTTGTTCTTTGTGTTATGGATGTAACTCGACAATGTTTCTACCACATCGTTCCTCTGTCTCATTGTATAACAACTTTATTGTGCCGTACTTCTGCCAAAAACCCGGCGACTCTGCTCAGCTCATACCACTAATGATCACATCCGTTTGCTATCCAGTTGGTGGTCGATTCGTTAACTAGTGTTTATGTTCTTGAGGTCTTGCAATGTGAACTTCTCGACCGTTAACGGTTAAAATTACACTATAGACAGTCTACACATTTAAGTTTTCAACAGACCACTATTAGTCCTATCCACTTTCCTTTTTCCACTCAGTGTAATTTTCATTAGTGTTCCCGAGGTAGTGGCAATGGTTTTCAAGCCGCTTTTCAAGTCTGCTACATTGATTTATCCACTCTGCGAGAAAACTGTTTCCTGCCTGTTCTAATAAAGAGGGTAATCCAACGAACGTAAATTTTGCGCTTTTGACAACTAGTGTTTTGTTTCATGCCACTATCAAGATGGGATCCTCATGCGATCTCGCAAGTCCTCTTCCTATATGTTTTTATTAAATGTGTCGTGGGCGGGACGAAGACTCCGTCGTATCAGACGGCTCTATTTTCTCTTCAGCACTAAAATGGCTATTTAGGTTGTTTGCCCATGTTGTCTGCGGTCGTTTGAATGCCCACAATAAATTTGCATCCACGTTTCCCTCTAATTTGTCCCACGAATTTCACGTAATGTTTAAGCACATGTATCCCTCATTCGCATTAGACAGTCTTAAGCCCAACTACGCACATAAAATACCAGTCCGTCTTTGTTGTGCACATAAAACCACAATTTTATTTCGAAGGGAATGATCGGTCATTAGCTACTAATTACTGTTTTCACTTCATTTTCTGACGTCGTTGTTTTCGTATGTTTCATCCATCCATTCATCCAGAATGAATAAAGCGAGCTGTTGCTGCTGGTGTTTTTGCTTGATGTGGTCTAAAGATAGTGATTTGGACTGGAGAATCCGAGCTCAGGCCACTTAATTTGACCCTATTTCTTGGCAGCCGGTCAGTATGAGGTTCACTTGTCGCCTAACAGACCGTGTTCTGCTGGTGGTAATACCGACCTTATCTCGACCATCTCTGGCTGTGAGTTGTAACCGACGTCAAAATAACTGGTAGGATTTAACAACAGTGTGGTGAGCTTTGTCGAGGAACTCATCGGCTGCTTTCGATCGTACGTCAACGTCTCATAACGATTCGAGTTATCCTAGCTTCTGAGGTAATTCCGTTTCGCATTTTGACCCATACAACCCGATCTCGGTAGCAACACAACCGTTAATTCTGACTAAGTGGCGTTGGTAGAGAACCGATCAATAAATTGTACAAAATTCAATAGCGTCCTCCTTCCGCATCGTAACTTTAGGTTCAACACATATCTCTCGATCATCTGGCCACTCCCAATTGACAGGTACATCTTCCCTGATATTTACACACTTTTCGAATGTTTGCCTTGAAGCAAATTTCCCTAACTGAGTCAGCTGTTGTTAAATCTTCATCGTCAGTGCTACCAAAGACGACGGGGGATTCACACCATACAAAGCGCTGCAAAATTGCTAAAGTGTGAGTGCATATGCAGTCTGTCTTGTCCATGGGCTTGCGTGCAAGGACACCTATGCTGTTGACAAGGTACTCCTCCAATGCACATCTGTTACTTGCTGTACGACCCCATTCGGTACATTCAGGGTTTCGCGCGTCAGTATTTACGCATCGGTGTAACATGTTTAGTCGACTATATGGTTCATTCCTGCTGTGTGTAAGCGGCCTTGGTGACGCGAGAAGTTAACTATCGTCTGTTTAAGGTGATCCACCTTCCTGACTCACCTGGCACAAATCGTTCTTATTGAGTGTCTTCGTGTTTTATACGGTGGACTGCTTAGAGATATTCGTTCGCATGTTTTTGTATCCCCTGGACTTGGCGCTATTGCGGAGATGTGACTCGAACATCTTTTATTAAATCTTCAATGGGTTAATCAAAAACGGTGCCCTTACCGTGGCCCCAACATTCCAGGCTAAGCTTCATACAGCCTCCTTCTTGAGGCAACCTGGCGTAAATGTGCACAAATGTTTTCGTTGATGTTTATATGCAGATGAGCCGGGGCACTGGCTACAATTTGACTAAACCCTAAAGCTATCTGCTTGTTGATGAGTTACCAGACGAAAGTTTTCTACATGATTAACAAACCTCAGTGAACCTGACGCGTTCCAAACGTCATCGCTTCGTCCTACAGCCGTTCTAAAAATGGAAAAAACTACTGTTTGCCAATCGATTCCTCTCAGGCGATCTCAGCGCTATCTTCTTTCTGAAATAAGCCTTTGCCTTCTGATCAAGGATAAAAATTTTGTCGATCAAACGTCTCGGTCTATGTCAGGTTTCTTTTATTAACCCAATTTTATTTTTGCTCAAGTACCGCAGAGTTTTGTGGTGTTGCATTTCAGGTTTCAGTTTGATTTTAATCCTGTCTGCCTCAGTCTAGCCAAAGGCTATCTTACTACCCGAATGTAATTTGCATCATTGCTTCGTCATGCATCATCATTCTGTCCTAACGACAGATGTGTCTGCTTCCAATATGCCAGTGGCGTTTTTGCGGCTATTTATTTAACTGCTATCTTGAAGTGGTTGAATGTATTCAGTATTATTTTACTTGCTTCAACCTTACATTTCTTTTTATGTAGAGAGCACAGTGCGACCTTTTTAAAGAGCATATTAGCCTTATGATTTGTCTCTCAGTGGTAGGGCTTTTTACTTCCGCTTTTCGAATTTACAATCTAGTATCAAGCTACGAAGACAGCTGGAAACCTAAAATCAACTTTCACATAATATGTGCCGAATAAAAACAACAGTCCAGGTATGGCTTGCAAGACCCAGGACGGGAGGCAGAAATCTCAAAACGGTCCCCGTTTTAAGCTTTTGAATAGTAGGTAGGTCCCGGGCATCGAAATACTTGTGTAGACTTGGCGACGGAACTTGGCGTTCCACCCAATACCGTGTGAAATCGCCAGATTGCAATGGGTAAGTGCTTCAACGCCTATTGATGAAGATAGATTAAGAGACGTGCGTTTCACCGCGTTTTTGAAATCAACCGAACCGGTTTCCATTACGCTCGACGAAAGGCGTATTCCGAAAGACAAGGGAAAGTCTGCACAATTCTTTGACGATTCTTATGCCTAATCTGCTGCTGGATTACTCCATTACACTTTTGTGTGCCCGGGTGCAACGATTGCAACAATGTTCCATTGTAAATAACTTGTATTGTTTCACCATAAACTGTTGTTACGATAACTTTCGGCGATCAACGAGAAACGTTCAGCCCTTTTCCACGTGTGTGCCAGATTGCATGTTACAAAGATAACGTTGGCAGACGTACGTTGAGTATAACGACGCTTATTTTGTATCCGAATTATGATTTTCACCCAAGTTATATTCTTTCATACTCATCATTGTCATGTTTAACTACCACAAGAACCAAGAAGGGAAGAACAGGGGGAGAAGGAGCCTAACGACTAAAAACAATTACGTCTATACTCATAACCCTTAACATCAAGGTACCTACACCCAACAAACAAACAACCGAGCTGCGAGCGAAAGTAAGGCGTTATCATCAAAACAGCATCCTTACAGATTTCACTGTCCTCCATCATTAAATGTACTCACTTCATAGACAGCTCGGCCAGACAACGACAATATTCACGCCAATGAGCCCGGTTAGCTGATCTCCAACCCAGAGTCTCTAGCTACCGGCTTTGTCATTCGCGAGAACCCTAGCCGAGGAAAAGAGCCCGACCTATGTTGACCGAACCATTAGTGAACGACTTCATTTCGTTATGCTAGGTCATTATCTGCAAATTTCTCACCTTGCATCAGTCAGCCTCAGCGTCAGCAGAGTGCTTAATATGGTAGACGACTAGCTGACATTCTTAGTACATGACCTAATCATTTCAGTATATGCAAACTTCAGAGCTGAAGAAAATTCGCTTAGCATTTGCTACCAGTCACTTGCTTCCTTATCCCTTCGTTGCTTATCCATCGGTGTCACCCGTCGGGGACGATCGATGGCGTACGTCGATGGTGAAATACCTTAAGACGGTTCGTGTCTTATACCCTGAGCGGTCAAATTTCATTGCCGTAAAGTAATGCAGCCATGATCTTTAAGCCTCAGAAAGATGTCACTCTGTTGTTGAAGATGCTCCGGATTAGTAAATACCGTCCCAAACTTGGAAATACGAACTTACGTTCCATTTCCTGTACCTCCACCTCATTAGCTACAACTTCCTGGGCACGTAAAATGGTCAGGAATCCCCATAGCCTTATTATACAACGTGAAATCTACGTGGTCAAAACCGTGCTGCAGAAGCAGTTTGCATTTTAAGGCTGCAAAGCGCATTCTGAAATTTTCGGTAGGGTGTAAAATAGCTTCCCGTATTGTCTATGCTGCGTGGAACTTGTCAAACAACACTTTTTTAATCGTGGTCAAAATCATTCAGTCTCCCACTACGTGGGAGGTCAACACCGGCATCTTGTGAGTGCCGCAGGAAGTCCTCGATTATTTCGTCTATGACGACATTGAACGAAAATGGTGAAAATGGACAGCCTTGACGTACACTGATCTTGGTGCTGAAGCTGTCAGGCGGTTCACCGTGAACCCTAACCTGAGATAAACAGTGGGAATAAGAGGCCCACAGAGTTTTCGCATAATTGGTCGGCACATTTCTGCGTCTAAGTGGCCCCAAAGTGTAGATCGATCCATCCAATCGAACCGGATCTGATAAAATGCCAAATAAACTCTAGCGGTACGACTACATGGCGTATGCTACCCTGCTACAAAAGGGTTTCAAGTACCCTAACGGGCCTCCGCACATCATGCTGCCTGTATAGTCTACTGACATATCCAGTATCCACCAACCATGGACAACCCTCGACAAAAAAAGTCATACATCTCAACAACCCTGTCGATCTTGGACTCCCTGGCTGGACCGATCTACCACGTCAAAGCCGCCTTCTTTGGTGAACCCTCGAACGGCTGCACTGCAACCTCCTGCTGGTTGCATTGAGCATCCGGGATGGATGAACTCCATCCGAAGAGCGTGTGCACCGGCTCCCAGTGGACTCCGTGCTCCGCCCTGCTACCTTGTGGGCTAGGTTCCTTTTGAACCAATGGCTCCCGGTGGGGTCCCTCAAGCCAACCTCCTTCTTCGGCTTGGCCACCCGAGAAGAATTTTCCTTCCACAATCTTGAACTCAAATTTTTGCTGATTATTAATCTTATGCTTTCTTGTCACAACTCTTTGTCCGAGGTGTTGGTGGTCGGCTTTGCTCCCGTATTAAATTTGACCACTCCAGACCAGTTTGTCTCCTTTCGCTCCCTTTTATCAAACATCTTTTCAGTTGGTGACCCCAAATCCCGTTTTCGGGCACACACCAGAGACTTATCTCATCGTCCACTTGCGGTGGAAGTCAGAATGTTAAAGTGTCAAACACAGGTTCCTTTGCCTGAAAGACACGTGCCCTCACTTGTCTCCCGAACGCCATTAAGCTTGCCACCTTTAATGGTTGAACACTTGAGCAAATAGGCCAGCAAGCAGCTCTTACAAGTACTGCAGAGACCCTCGCCTGTCGTCTTGCTACAACATGGCTTCACGATTCTAGTTCAGTGCTACACTCCCAATCGTCGTCAGCGCTCCATCGTGCGGGTACAGCGTACACTTGTCTGAAGACCCTGCGGCTCGAACCGGTGGTCAAGCTGGTGTTGGAATTGCCCTGTGCACATACGCAGAGAAGGCGCTGCTTGACTGTATTCCCGTCATCAACCACTTTTGCGGTTTCAAACTCGAAAGCACGGTTAGACTATTGAGAGGTGCCCATCACCACCGCTTTCTGTTTGTTGTTGCGGCATATTACTCCTTCACAAGGCACCCGGTCCAGACGAAACCCCTCTTGGCTTTCTTGTAGATGGGGGTGCAGCCTCAGTTGAAGAGCAGGCGGTCCTTCTCCGGAAGGACAAATTGTTAGCTGACTTGCGAAGTGATCGTGAACACCTGACAGGCGAGCAGCTCCGGGAAGTAAGCGATGCTTGAGGGTTAAAACTTTTGTCAGACCTCACAGTGGTGTGTCATTTGGATTTTGAAATTCTTGACAGAAAAATCTTCCAGTGATCTTGTGCACCTAGGTGTTGTCACAACATTTTCCATAAACTCACTAGCGCTGAACCCGTCAAACCCTTCACTAAGCGAAAAATGACAAATCTTATGTGAAAACAACGGTGATGATGTAGCTTACAGTATGGCGCTGTTGAAGTGTTTTCATTATTTTGGAATCTTCGTATGTCTACGCTTTCCCTGTTTTTATCACTTGTTCATCTTATGCACGGTTTGCTGAATTGTCACAAGATCAGTCGTCAGGGCCAGCTCATTTAGTTGAAGGTGATGGGGGCGATTCTCTGTCGAAAGCCAAAGTGGTTTCAGAGCTTAAATTGATGAAGCATAGTTAACCTCCAATCACAGATCTTTCCCCACATCTTTTTGCAAATATCAAAATATATGTGTATGTATGTACTCGTGGAAAGCTACGGTAGAAATACCCATACCGAAAAGTCCGTTGTGCTCCATCAATTTAGGCTTCGAAATCAGTTCGGCCTGCGACAAAAGATCGTTTCCATCGTCTTCAGCCGAATTAGCCGGCCTAGACCAGTTAACCTGTCTTTCAAAGTTAAGTCGATGCGTCAAGCTGTAGATCCCTTAACCATCTTTTTCAGATGTAACCTGATCAACGCCTTGTCAGCGACCAGTATAACCAAGAGTTTCGGAAGGCACCACCTGACTACTTCCCATTAAAAATATGCTTTCTATCTCTCGCTCACTGGAAGAACTAAGCCCTAAGGTCCTTACGCAGTGT
>QNGE01003987.1:0-49594 GCA_008508345.1 Paragonimus westermani
ACGAAGTCAACGCTCTGAGACTTGGCTTTTCACTGTCGATCGTGCTAACTGACAGGGTTGTATTTTGTTAGATCAGTTTCAACAGGAGCAACCTCAGACCTTTTATCACTACGTACATCGAAGTAATGCACTTTTCTATCATCCACATATGGAGAGGTAGGACTTTTCGAATCATCGTTTGTTGTATTGTTCATAAATATCGCGGTGTTTTAACGGCAAGGTCAGTTGGTCTTCGGGCATCATTTGAAGATCGGGCGGTGTGTTCTCCCGATCTCCATGCAAATATATGCCACAGTCCGCACCGTCAAAGAATTTGCTGGTTGGATACTGTTCGAGGTTCACCTCATGCAGAACTGCACCTCTGTCACCGAATAAGTATATACTTCTACTATTATTCCGATAATTGAACATTCAGAATTAGGCTGCATACGGACACTGGTGAACAAAATTTTCACATTACGTATGATGCCAATACATGCTTTTACTTTAAAAGGTATTTCGTGTCCCTTCCAACTTAGCTTCAGACCTTCATCTGATGGTTGTTTTACGACTTCGAAACAAGTATCTTCTGAGATCGGTTCTGTGGTAAATGTTTACGAACCCCGCCTAGTACATTCTGTGAAGAGATATAAAAAGGATGATGGAACAGAAAATGAAAGAGATTCTCATAACCTGGTATTTTTCAAAGATGTATATGGGTCATTCGAAAGCGAGCAGTCCTCCAGATCGTTTATGTCTGCTTTTGGCTTAGTAAGTACTGTTCATTTTTCGTACCCTTCAAGAATTTTTATAAAATTGTCGGAAAACTTTTTAGAATTGCATTTATTTGATTCTGTAATGGACAAGTAAGCGTTTGGCTCTCGTCCTCCAACAATTTGAAACGTCTTTCCTGAAGAGCAGTCGAAATGTAGTCCCAACAGGCGTCAAACCAAAAGAGCGCGTTAGGGTTTAGAAGCAAAATGTATATTTTTAGCAAGGTTCAGAAATACGGTGAGTAGTTAGTTTCAATCTAACCTGGGACCAACGGCAGCAACCGCGAGAGGAAGGAAAAAGCGTGAGGTGGGCTCCAGCCCTCTCAGAGACACTCAAGAGCGCGCCAGATGAAATGCGCGTAAAAAGGTCCAAGTGCGTTAGGCAACGTCAGGAAGGTCCAGGTTAGATGACCTTAAGGAGTGGAATAAGAGATGAGTCATTGAAGAAAGAGCAAATATTTGCTGCGTGTAACTAGCTGCACGACGGAAGAAACTGGCACTGAGTTCGTATCAAGCCTCCAGTGGCAGACGTACATGGAATCATGCGTGCAGAACGGACAAGCAAGAAAACACGTTTGTTGGTCACTACACGTTCTAGGCATGTGTGTCGTTTGACTTATCGTTTAAGGATGCCCGTTAGATTGCAACACAAAGGGGATTTGCTACTCGTCGGACGATGGAGCACGATTTTCTCCGCATATACAGGTAAGTGCTTTAAACGCTTCATGTGGTTCATATGAGACTACCACTCGGGTGTGCCAATGGGGTCGTGTACGCAGACCTGATGAAAGACATACTCGATCATGAGCATGCCCGGTATCATGTGTACACAAGAGACTAAGAAAACACGGTTGCAGTGGGATGTTGAGATAGGCCATACTATCGTTGGTGACTACAATTCCCATGTTGAGTAATTGTAATCCTTCTCGGCATTTGCTTGTTGTTCATAGGTATTTGCGTCTTCCCATCCCGTGCATAAGCATCTGCTTGTGCCGATTTAAAAGTTTGGTCCTGAAGGTGGTCTACTTTCTGGGCAACTTTTTACGACCGTGGTACCCTAGTGAATTGTTTGCCACTAAACTCTATTCTTTATTGTAATGGGTGGGCATCAGTGATTTACAAGCGATACAGCGTTCCGCACTAATCCGCTTACTGCTTACAACTATGCTGAAAGATCAATAGAATTTGTTCAACGGGACTTCATCTGTTGGTTTGTTTGTCACAAGTAAACCTATAGGTGTAGTCCTCACGCGACGCAGCTTAGCCTATAAAGCCATCGAGCTAAACAGGCTGCAGAAACCCACCTGCTCCCAGTCGACTTATGACGGAACCTGTATTTAAAGCCACGGCACACATCCGGTTACTTTTCGATCATATAAAATTCTTGCTTCTTTGGCCGAATCAACCTTCGAGATGGATTGGGGACGTGTAGGGTTTTTTATCGGACCAACGTAAGAAGCTCGGCAGTGTTTGAAGCTAGTACGATACACAGTCTGACTGTTCTGCAACAGCACGTCTGTCGTTCTGTTAGAATAAGCTGCTGTGCACCGCATTGTTGTCTTGAAAAACACGGATGTTGCTGTTGTCTGAGGTTTTCCAGTGCATTTCTTCTGTGCGAACTTGAAGCGGTTAACAGTAAATTCCTGGGCTCGTTGATTTCGGTGCAGGCTGTTTCTTGATTCTGACGCACTATATTCTCACGGTGACCATTAGCTTTCAATGGTTACTGGACGATTTTACACCCTCGATAATTCGCCCTTGGAACCGCTTATTATCGTAATCCTGCGTGATTGATGGAATTAAACTGCTTTCTTTCTGCCTAATGATTGTTCCAAACTGAAGGAAGAGTAGTGAATGGAATGAATATTTTTTACGCACGTTCTCATGTACATCCCACAACTAGCTGATCAACCCAACACACATTTCATTCTGCCACATATGCTGTTTTCGAATCAGAAGCATTATCAAAAAGGGTAGCTGCATGTTGTAGTGTTTGTGAATAAATTGGCCCAATCTGGCCGATACTCAAGCTTTTTGAGCATATCACAACCCCCAACTTATGCTCTTTATGAGCGGATGTACAATAGCCAAATTTGCGACAATGCGGTAGCGAAATTTGTCGATCAAAAATTTGAATATGCAGGTGTTTCTATCGCTGAATCTTCGTTAATGCACATTGTTGATCTCTTATGTTCGCGTTAATTCTGTACGGTGAATAGCTGAAGTTGATGTTATTTGTAGTTAGTATCCACTAGCCAATTCCCGTCTTACGATTGGGATTGTTGCTGTTCGGTCTGGCAATATTCTCTATAAAGCTTTGCACTTGCAAGCACACAATGTTTCTCAACTGCAGCGTTAACTACAAAACGATGGTAAAAATGAATACACCTTGGTAGGCCCTTTACTCATGAATTTATTCACCTTTATATCGGTTGAATACTGATTAGTCTCAGCAGTTGAGTGATTGAATTCGAGCAACTTGAATTGTTTAAAATTATTTTGCATGCTTATTTCACTGTAGCTTTGCATCCCATGCATTTGTTTGAGGTTTTCTGCTATCTTTCTCACTATATATATATCAAGTTAATTGTGACTAAGTAGGTCCATATTTTAGGGTGTGTGTGCGTATGAATATATGAGGTCATTTTGTATTTCTTGAAGAATTTTCAGTATCCTGGGAAAGCAATAAATCCTGTGTCACCCGATATTACTGCCTATACGCTCGATCGGTGCTGAGTTGTTCGAACACTCAAATGTACATTTGATTCATCCTTAAACATTTGTTTAGCTTTATCTACTCTCCCGCTGTCAGCCTTGAGCATTACGATGTTTAGCATAAGACAGTCTCGTTCTTATTTGCGGATGATACAATCTTTAGATTTCTTATGAAAATAAATCAGGAATGTTCAATATTCCACTCCTTTAGATGTGCTCAGAATACAGTACTTCATAGTTTGTTTGTAGGGCTGGAATACTTTCAGCAGAATACTTCAAGATGTTCCGTTTTTCTCAAGTTATCATTCACCGTTCATTGTGCAGCTTGCTCGCATTATAGTATTTTTGTAAACAAATTGTTAGTGGAACATCCAGTAGTTGGCAACTAACCGTGTGTTGCGAAGACAAACTATTTAATTTTTGTTTTAAACAGAATAATACACTCCGCCTGCGTCACCTGGCTCCAGGATTTCCACAACCAAGCAGCTATTCTGATTTTCCATCACTTCAAGGAACTTTATCGTTTATTTCAGCTGAGTTCACCGACTTTCAGCTAGGCGGTGGTGGTCTGGATCCAATATTCGGCTCAGGGTTTTTGTATGATGTGCACGGTCAGCGACGGATTTCCGAAACTTTCCACTTTGATACTAATCCCGACGCTTTGCTTAGCTTATTAAATGGTAGTGGTGGCGCCCAGCAACAACAACATCGCGAGTGGATATCAACTGCCCGGAATTTTTTGTTCCGAATCACACGCAAACGTACTGTTCATGCTACGTTATCCAGCACTCTCGGGAATTTTCTGACAACCGCTTCATCTAACACCAACTTTAGCTTAGTAGATCGTGCGAGAGGTACAGCGAGTGGAGAAAAATACATTAAGAATGTTTCGGAAAGTGATGAGGATGCTGGGAAGTCCTCGGAGGTGTTACTACACGAACTGAGACTCAGCGGTGACCGGCCAGTTACCTCGTGCGCTCAAGAAGCATGTTGTGCATCTGGAGTCTTCCTCGTTATTCGTGTAAGTGTTTTTGCTTACATTTTTCAAATTGCATTGGAAATCACGTGCAGTATATTGAGCAAAAATGTTGGTTACTGTTTTTACTGTGACAGTTACCGGGCTTATACACGAAATGAATCAAGTCAAGCCAAGTCGAAATAAGGTAGGGCTTTGTTCACCCAAATTATTAAACGTAATCACCGTGATATGTAGACCTAAGAAATAAGCAATTCTCCGTCTAATGTTTGTCAGAGTTAAATGATTGTTCCTATAGGCGGGGAAATATTTCAAGAGAGTTTTTGGTTTTGCCATCTGAAATCAACTTACGGAATAGTGGATGTTTTGCACATAGACGAAAGACAGTACCTTCAATTAAACAAGCAATTTTGATGTGGGTTAAATACACAATATGATACATCTCAGTGCACGGGCTGAGGAGTCTCAGTTTACACGTTTGTCGGCAGCACCCAGATATTTCGATGCAGTAAGACTTGAATAAAATTAACTTTAGAGCGGATTGCCAAACATCTTGCATTAATTTCCTTGTTGTTTACTAGAACACCCGCAGAAGTGACCTACAGCACAATGTAAGCCTACATAAACCTTGAACTTACCAGTGTTTGCAGTAGCTTCACAGTGAATGTGAGGCATCCTGCTTTCATAGACGTAGAAAACGTGTATTATGATGACCTTATTTCTTACGCATGAAGATCTAACCACTCCACCTGATTGTGGTTGAGTAATTGAGCTCCGCTTATTAAAAGAATTGAGCTAGCGACAAACTCAACAAATACGCTTCTCTGAAGTAATAGAAGTTATAGGCGCAAGCATTTTTTTTTATTATAGAATGGGTGATTAGCAAAGGTGGAAAATAGAACTATTACGTGCTATTGGACAAAGCAGAGGGCAACTTAAAGTCTGATATTACGTGTGTTAACGTGCTTTCTACGACAATTTAGGGTGCACAGTTCATGAAAAGTGCGTTTGAAATGGGAAATGTTGGGCGCAAAACGAAGTAGGTTTAGACTAACACCACGAAGAGCACCAACTTAATTGGACATGATATCTTCTGCTTGACCTTTTGGAGGTAACCTTGGCAGGTTATTCATGAAGTAACCATAAAGACAAAAATCATATAAGTTTTACACCAAGTGACTCAGAATGCGGCAACATGCAAACTCTATTCTGTCCGCTGATTATGCCATCACAGTCTAGGTGGAATACTCGAACACGAGCGTTTCTGGCATCAACAGAAAAAATGCAATACGTACCGGTGTACAAACGAGCATTTAAGCTGAGAATACTGCCACTGAAGATATTTTTGTTCTGCACCAATAATTAAGAGTATGCGTTTTAACCAGCTGGCTGACGTAGATGTGATACCGACATTCTGCCATTCATCAACCAGTTATCCGTAGAAATTTTTCCCGAGAGATGTGATACATGTAGTGCCACTAAAAATGGAGCACAATAAAAACTAGAAAGTTGCCTTTTTGATCGAAAATTTATTGTTCAATTCACATAATATGTTTAATACTCCCCGAATATTACATCAACTACAGCTTTCTAGAAGCGTATGTTATCATACTTGGTCCATTTAATGAACCTCTTGCCTGGTCAACCATATGGGGGTTTGGATTGTCGTTTTTTAAATGGATGTGCACCTATACCGTTCATAGTAAACATAAACTTCTATAGACTGAGTGAATCAGTTGCAAATTTGAGGGAGGTAAAAACGGCGGGAGTTAAGTGGGTTTACTAACTTTGATGGCAGCTAGTCGTTTATCATGCGTAACGATTAGGATCAATACGGTGATGGTTGTAGCACAGGGGAATTACGTAAAGGACGGGACGATTGAGATTACCCCCGTCAGTCAGACTGTTTTATCAAGGAATCAGTGGATTTTGAAAGAGCGGGAAAGGAGAATTTGTAAGCTTTGGTTGGGTCTGTTTGGTTCACTGAGACGGCTGTCCCATCCAGATTTCAATGCAAGCCGAAGTGATCGTTCAGAAGCTGTCTACCTTGCGCCAGAGGGGTCGGAGCTTTCAGTTCTGTAAACATTATACGTTAGCTTCGTAATTTCGGTGAATTATATAACTGAGCCTTTTTGTACTGCAATCTATCCACGATTTATTGCCTCTGCACCTTCCAGATCGGGTACATGAACTATATTAACACGTGGTCAGCGATTTGCCGAAGCTCTGATCGCATCCCGACATTCAAGCCGGTTTCATTTCCAATTCTCCTCTACTTTCGTTTGTAACTTCCTTTTGTTCCGTTCACTGTGAACTTGTGCACAGCCTTACATTTGACCCTACATATGCAATTATTTTCCTTCAGCTGGTACATGATCTTTAAGGTGATTCAAGATTAAGCACAGTGATTTCCACTTCTTATCACAATTCGTAATCTTTTAAATTTCACTGACCATTTCCACTGACAACTTAATTTTTTCCCCACTGTTTATGTTTCACTTACAGGTTGAAAAAGTTTTACAACAAGGAGATGCTAATGATATCTCGGAGCTATACGGGAAAGATGACAAGGCAAGTAATATTCTTATTGTCAGCCACTAATCTTCCAGTTTCACACTCTCTTGTGTGCAGTAAGCAAAACTAGTTTAGATATCAACACTAACAATTTTTATGCCTTTCACTTCTTGTGCTCAGTTGACTTCACTCAGATCCTTCACATATACGTTAATCTTTTTCTGTCTGCCTCGTGGTTGCAGAGCAAGGAAAAGATCCGCACTACAGTGTCCTGGTGTTGTCAACGTTTAGGTCGCTATCGCATGCCACTCGCGTGGACGGCTATTGATCTAACACCACTGTTAATCGGCCAGTCAAGTTCGCAGCAGTCTCCAGCCTACTGTGAGAGTAGGTCACGTGTTTACTAATATTTGTGTAATTTGTGACGGTTTATTATTTACTCTTACACGACTTCTTCACCAGGTGCTCTTTGCCTAGTGTCTACTACTTCATTATTTTAACATGCATTTTGATTTACTTGCTGATGTAGGAAAGTTCGTCAATTTTCTCCCCTTTTCCTGAAGCTCTTCCCTCTAGGAAGCAACCGTTCTTTCGTTATTTCTGTTTTTTGCACATACCGTTTCTGCAGCAGCTAAGATAGTGTCTCATCGAAACGCATAAAGTTAGCACGACACTTATTTTAATGACGTGCTCAGTTCGTCTAAAACTTCTGATGTACAGCTTGCTAAGTGCTCAAGTACAATTTATGTTTCACAAGTAAGACTCAGTTTAGCCGAATGCCTTCGGATTGTGCAGCGTCAGCTAGACCTTAAAACGACGGAATTCCCCGCGGAAAATTAAACGTTTGTAATAGGGAGTGGAACGCTGGGCTGGTCGATCAACTTTGAGCAGGCCTATCGTGTTGTCCTGATAGCTTCAGGATGTTCTGAACGTGACTCAGTGTTCGCATTCGTTGGCCGGAACTTAAATACAGAATCACCGCTTTGTAGCCACATTCTGTAGCAATCACTTGAATAAACTAAACTCGAGTAAATGAGCAATTTCTGCTCGTGCCAGTTCGGACGCAGACATTATCGTAGCCGTGTGTGTTACTGGCACTGTGGGCTTCCGCTATGTAGTCAACACAACCACTAATTTCTGTAGTAGTCGGTTACAAGACCATTCAGGTTGCCCGTATTCCATAGGCAAGCCGTCACCTATTCACTTCGTGGTACCACCCAATAACGCTCTAGGCGGTAAACTGTGGGTTGATATGATGTTTACAAAGTCAAATCTGTTGAGGCCGTGTATTTCTATCGCTTCACCAAATACTTGCACATTTGGGGTTTTCTTCATCGTCATCATCGTTAAAGGTAGAAAAACATAAGTGGTTCCCACTGGTGCTTAACTGTCACAAAGCCCTGAAGACAAATGCAAGCTTCCAGTTCACTTTGAGGTAGGCAAGCTGATAAGCACGGAGATGATTGAGTACAGAGTGTTAGTTAACCTGTAAGTTTGAATGGGACAATTTCCGCATTGCTAGGTAAAGGTGGATCACAATTTGTCGTTACAAGTGTTCCACATGTTTACAGATGTGAGGTTTCTTCGGTTACGGAATTTGACTAGCCGTGCAATTCGGTGTGACCATTGTCACTCTTGCTTCAGCTGATATTACCCACTCACACGAGTAGGTTATAGAGGAAGGAGTTACATAGCAAACTAATACCACAGTGAATACTAGACGTTCTCAAAGTTAAACAGTTCATCGGGTGCAATTTTCTGGACAATTTACACTTCGTTTATCCATGGTTTTAATCAAACGTGAGGAAACCTTCAGCCAACGTGTACCATCCCCGTCAAATGTGTTTCGATGTCACCTCTTGTTATCAGTGCGCCACGTATTTTGTAAGTTCAGCTACATTATTCTTGTATAGCTACGATCAAGTCTTCAGTCTGTAAATTTTTTTACAACTTGGTTACCTCGTTTGTTGAAAACTTTCATTGTTCATGCGCGTTTAGGAACTGAACGTAGTCCATTTGCTTCTGGATCCGACATTCCGTCCCAGTGTAAAAAGGCAAGTTCATCAGGAAACGTCAAGCCAACGCTGCAAAATAACACGGTTTCCACTAGTAACACTGCATCCTTTGTGGGTCATACTGGCTATTCTTTTGGGACCAGGACAGAAAAATCTGATATTTCCGACCGCAGTGCTTTGGATCCAAATATATCATCGCTCGAAAGCGTTACTTTACACGTGACAACATTTTACAGACAAGTAAGCTGGTCTCCTTTTTGTAACTTTCACGTATCTATGTTTAGAAATACATATCTGGAGCATCGTCGCAGTAATCTTTACTAACATTTTTTAGTATTTTTTTCAGTTGTGTTCACCCTTCTGCCGTTTCTATTTCTAAAAGCGTTGCTGTCCACGAAACAGTAAATCGTTAGACCTATTCATCTGATGGGTTCGGCTGCCATGAAGTGTCAGCTCCTCGAACTATTTCGCGAGCAGTGTTAAAGTCTTTGCGCAGACTATTGATAGGTGTCAACTTCCGTATGGAAAACCGCAGGCTAATTCCTAGGTTACGTAGCGGCTAAACATTGGAATGAGTCGGAAGAAACGTAACTGGAGAACAAGTTTGCTTCTGGTGTTTCATCGTCAATCGCCACCACACCATAACTATATATGCATTAAGTGTTTGAACGGGCTTCGACCGATTAGCACTTTCAAATGATGGGCAGGATTGCATATAGCATAGCTGCTAAATTTGAAATTTCAGTTATGTGGGAAAAACATTGTGTATTAGAAGCAGCCTAGTGAATGTATTCGACCTACTTCAACCTTCGTTCCTAACGGATAGTCAGATCAAATTCAGTCATTACACAAATTACTTCGTACAGACAGCAGTAAACTACGTACGGAATGCGATAACCTCTGCGACGGATAAAATGTAGCTGTTGACCTTCTTTAAACGGATGGATATTATCCAGTTTTGATCTATTGTAAGACATGCGCTGATCCACACGCTTTGGTCACGTCTGTTCCGAACCACATTGGACGACGCTGTCGAATATATTCCGCTGAACTATGCGTAGCGCTATCTATATATTAAGCAATTCAATTAGTGTGCCAGGCGTTTTTTATAACTTAAATGGCTAAACTGGGGTGCGAGTGAATATAGCGCAACTATATACATATATATACACATATGTATAATGCACATATAGTACGTGAATATAAGGTGTTGATAAATACTGTCTGTTCTTCACGTAATCACTGTGTCTTTCAAGCCGCCGACTTATGTAATCGCCCATACATGCTTACATATATTCGTACTCCACTTACCCCGATAGTGAGGCAATCCACATTAATTATGAGCCAGTGTAAAGTACATTAATATCCAAATGCACCTTAACCAGTTTATTTGAGTGAGTGGAAGGTGAATCAAACGTTTTTTCTCAACTGTTCCATCAGGTTTCTTTTACTGGAATAATTATTTCAATCGATGTAAATAGCCTATTGAATAATTGGTTAATTTTAAGACATACTTTCACTACTTCGGACGGATGCTCGTGAAAGTAAGTCCAACAAATGAGGTATGGTGTGCATAAATCAAATGTTTAAGGAGACAGCTACATATACTTCTATCTGAAACTCAGTTTTGTAATTTTTGCGCGTGTACCGAAAGCCTACCAGATCTTCTTGGTATACAGGCCACATGATCTATATTCGTTGGCTCCTTTGGATTCAGTAAACAATAGGTCTGTGTGCGTTTTACTCTCTGTTCGATCCGTCAGTTTTGATGATAACCTGTGTACGACGAATAGGCAATAAACCATCTGCTTCCATAATTGGTTATCTTCAATGAGAAAGATTGTGGGTGACCTGCTCTGCCAAATTGTTATTCGGAGTTACACCGGGTTTACCAGTTTAACTTTTTCTCCAAGCTTTTGGAAAAGGTCGGAGGTGTGCGCCAAACTAGGGTCATTCCTAATATTGCTCTAGTTGTTGGCCATTTTTGGTTAATAAAGCAAAGGTATTCAGCTAATGGAACCATGTTTGAACCATAAATTCAGGATACTGCGCATCGTATGAATTTTCCATCTAGTCTCTCGTATTGAATTCAATTTAAATGAATTCCGCAGTATTTAACTCAGTATAGATCAAAATAGGAGCGTTTGTTGATTTTGGTTGATGTATTTTGAATGGCAGCTACATTTGGTCGCAACTTACGCAGTCATATAGACCTTTCGAAAAAGATCACTGGACTCGAGTTCTGTTGAAATTTGATCTTCTCGGTATTGCATATATGAATCCCAGTCCATGTTTGGATGAGGGGATTGACATCACATTATGTTTTACCGATTTGCCATTTCTAAATCCTCAGTCATAATGGCCTAACGTGCGAGCAGTGTTATTAAGTTGAACTTGTCAGTGGTGGTTTAAATTGTTGGAAAACGCCTGAGCATTTCAGTTCCTATGGGGATTTTTGATTGATCTAACTGTGATGTTTACTTAAATGTGAATTAGAACGATGTTCAGTTTGCATTAGTTCAGATCGTTAATTACGTATCAATTATGTAGACCTGAGGAAATCAGGCGTTACATATTCAAATCTTATGTAGGCAACAGACTGCTCGTCATACTTGAAAGTGATTTGATCCTCATAATCAGAGCCATCGACAGTTCTTCCGACCAAGACGTTGTGTGTGCTTTTTTGGGTTGGACGTCGTCTGTTCAGAAAATTGGGATATTCCACTTTATTGATAGTTGTTTTTTTTTTTGATAATTTAGGAATCGGAAAAGCTAACCGACGAAGAACTGGGACGCTACTTGGCCGAAATTCATCGTCAGACCACGGCTAACCTGGTGGTGACGAGATTCAGTTCATACTCCGCCACCCACAGTCCCGGTTCTACAGACCAAGAAGCCGATGCTCAAGAATCTACCACAGTGGGCTCCCCCTCAGTACTTCCCACACTGCTAGATCCAAACAATTCTGTTATAAGGCGTCTCAAACTATTTCCCAACCTAGAGCTTACCGTGCGTCTGTCTAGTGCAAGTCCACTGTCCGTGATGCCGTTGCTAAAATCCAGTGCACAAACGGTTGGTGCTTCCAAGGAACTTCTGAAAACCATTCACCCGACGACCACCCGCTCCAGACCCCTCCTCAATCCTGAGAGCATGCCCTACATAGGATCATTCTTTCATGGGCATCCAGAGTTAACCAGTGTCACTACAAACGTTGGAATCCGCGTCTCTCAACGAAATTCGTTGACCATGGTTGATACATCCAAGTCGGCCACCCTTATTCGACCTATGCGGGACGTTCTCGAGCTACCCTCCAGAAACCGAATAGTGCCTTATACCAATATCAGGTCTGTTTGCTCTCCATTTCCTCTCTTGTCTTCTACTTCGCTGTATGTCTGAAATGAATTGAAACTTCTGGTCTTTTCCCAGGCAACTTCAGAAGGGCATATCACTATTTCGACAGTACCTGGTAAGAGAAGGAAGAGTGAGTAACACTTCGTTACTTAGTCATTAGCTTGTCTCCATTTGACGTCTATTTTAATCAGGCGTACAAATCTCTGTTCAGTTTGATCCTAGCGCTTTCCTGCAACAGTTTTTACTTATGAGCCCACTGTTAACGCATGTGCTTATGCGCGTGTACGAGCTGGAGGTTGTCCCGTAACCAGCCAGATTATCTGTGCAGCGTAAATGATGTTACCCGTGGATTTTTTTTACAATCTTTTAAAATTTGGTTATGTTAACAGAGGTTAACTTTCGTGTTACAGTCATTCGGGGTTTGCTTTGGATGCAATTTTTGGTGCCTGTCAATCTGATCCCTGAATATTTTACTTTGTGTATACATCCTTTAGACTACCTGTGAGTCGGCGTGTTTGTGATGTTTAATCCGGTTGTGGGTTGGCTTGCGGTTGAATTACTTGTCAATATTGGCGTTTCAAATGTGTACGCTTTAATATTCCGACTGAAATCCTGCTTGATTATCAAACCGTAGACAGGGACGGTCGGTGTAGTTTGGGTTCACACCGGCTCCTCAGTACGATCGGCAATCAACGACGCTACTACCGGATCATATCAAACCGATTGAAGCGATAAACTAGTAAATCTCCGTGATAGACCGCATCGAATTATAACTGCGCGTCCACTCTACGAACCCGTTAAATGAGTGTTATGGGGAAAGCAGTGTAGCTATAGATATCCCTTCGAACAACTATATTCCTCCTCCTCCTCATATCTGCTGCTTGAACCGGCATCTTAATGGTAGCTTAATTGGGGGAGACGTTTATGTCCTCTGGCCACTAGCCTCAGTCGGGAGGTACGGTGTGTTACATTGATGAAGTTAGTGATTGATTATCATGATTTCTGGTCACAAACATTGGTCGGTAATCGGCAACTTTTCCATTGCATTGGTCTTGGCTAACAGTCATTGCCGGCGTGATAAACCCATTTCCTTGTACGTAGCCAGTTCGATCACGGTGCTGTATACCCATTATTGTATCGTTCAACTTTGGGCTAAATCTCCTGCTGTCGCGGGTCAATATTGCGACCGAAGTTTAAGCCGAAGCCTCTCATGCTAGATACTTCTGATGCTCAAGATCACTCACGTACAATTATGACTACGTTGAGCAGAATGATTCACAGTCTTAGTGGCCGGCCGTGTGCACACCACGTAATGTGACAACTTAAGGTGGCAAGATAAGAGCGTCTTGAACAGATGCTTCAGGGTATCTGGTCGCTTGGCTGTTACAACACTGGTGGTCGACAGCAAGGCGTTCGATCTTACACAATCCTGATAATTCCTGTGTGAAACGTAAAATTAAAAGCGAATAACGACTGGTTATCAGCTGAGGCACATACTGACACCGACCGTGGCTAGTCTGTTTGAGACCCAATTTTAAACGCAGTTCATCCTTTGAATCGTTAATAAATATTCCACGTCAACAGGACGATTACTTTCTTCACTCAGAACCTTCAGTGAGGTGTTTTGAGTTGCATGGATTCTAGCGATGGCTTAACACATCATTTTTCACCCACCTTGATGGTTGTTCAAAGCATACTTCCACCATTATAGTTCAGTTCACTCATCTTAGCTGGGACTACGCGTGGTTGATCTTGAAAACTGGAAGCTTTCCGCAAGACTACTTGCGATTCCGGTCAGAAACTGTTGCTCAACGTGAGTTCGCTCAACGTCAAACTGCTCGTGCCATATGGTACATTTTTGCGAACAAAACGTTGCGATTGGAATGTTTATCTGGAAGCGAAGAAGAAAGTAACGCCACTAATGACGGCGAGTCACGTCTTTGTGAGGGGTATTAATTTGGCAACTGGTGCATATCTGTTGGTGTAACATTTCTGGAACATGCTGTTTTCTTCTACATTTATTTACATCTTGTTTAGCAGTTCAAACTTTATACACTATTACATTTATCATAGGAACTTGCTCTATATATATCCGCGGAGTGTTGTGTTTCCGGCCAGTCGACAAGGTTCTCGCAACATCGCTGTGCGTATCCAACTTATCCATGAGGAAGAGTCCGTTCACAAAGTCTTGCCTGTAAGTCTCCGGTGCTTCTCCATCTACGCCTAAGGTTCATTTGCAGTCATCTTAACCGTATGCATATTCACATCTGCAATCAAACAACCAGTAATCTCATTTAGATGGTTCAGCCAGGGTTATTCTCAAAAGTTACTGAGTCCTAAGGCCATGTTAGGCTTTATTTTGTTACTGATTTTCTGCTGTCAACTGAACGCATCTTCTTCAAAACGTCAGTTATGAAGTCGCATGTTGGGTACGGCTACTCCATCCTTCTTGTTTTTATGTTTGCATGCGTTGTTTCCTTTACTGTGATTTAACCCATGTGTAACGGAAAATATCTCATTCTGAACCGTATCCTATGTTGTGTTTAAATTATAACACCACGTACGTCATTGAGAAACTAAGGGGCGTGTCTCTACGGGAGGCGGTACGAAAGATGGCATAGAGGTACGTTTGTGGATTACGAGCTCCGTTCGATAGGTTTTCGGCATTAGTTGTTGCCTTTATCATCCTGTATGTTTGCTATACCTGGCTGATACCGTTTTTGTCCTGAACGGTCCTTGTTAGAGAGACCATTAGATACAGTCGTCTCTCGTAGATAGTGCCTCGTGAAAGGTAACTTCCCGTTTCTCCCTGTGCTCCCTTGGGCAGACCACTTCGGACTCTGGTTTCCTTTGTTCGTTCATTGTCACAGCATACCTCTGGAACTCTGAATTTCGGTATGTGAGAAACAGTTGACGTACTAATTCCACGGACAGTCTCGGTTGTCGCAAGCCGTTAATTTTATTAACTCACTGGTTTTGCACAAGCAAACAGCATGCCCCTCATTTGGTTACATTTCAAAGTACAGCTCAGTGGTAGTTTGCAGACATCACTTGATCTTACACTTCATTACTCAAATGTCTGTTGCCCACACACAGTACTTAGGCTCTGTTTGATCTGCCAAATACTGCTTGTAGCTCTTATTTGACAAAATGCTTGGAGCCTTGGCACAACACCTGCATGAACTAGTCCATGCAGAACCTGGGCTATACTGAGTGCCTGCTCATCGGTTTACTATAATGACCTTGGGGGTGATGCAGGCGTACAGCTTACTAAGGTTGACACACGAAACAGAGTTAATTTGGGGAGATACTGAGACACTGTTCTGCATCCCAACCGGCAGATCTTAAGTTAAAAAGGGAAGCTCGGCTAACCATACATTGCGAAAAGTTTCTGATCAGTTTAATGTTAAGCATCTTGAAGAAGAACAGAATTGATACGGTCTACTGAAGGTCACATAACCCGTGGCAGTGCTTATTTTACTATATAAAAGTGCAGTTGTATGAATGATTCATCAGTGTACATGCGAAAAAGAGAATGCTTTTTCTGCCGCTTGTTAATCTATCGGCGGTACGCAAAGAAACTACGTTCAGTTGTCAGCACCTACAACAGAAGCGGTGTTCAAGAGTATCGTTTATTGCCTGTTAATCAACCTGAGGGATGCGCTGTGTGGACGGTCGTAACGAACTTCTTCAGAGTGATAAAGTATGCTTCAAGTTGTTATAGTTTGTACCATCGTGGAATGGGTTGTGTTGTCCTCGCAAGAGACATCATTCACTACCGAGAAAACCACTTTTGGCTGATTTCGTCAATGTCCACTCTAAGGTGAATACCGCCCAAATGCATGAACTTGCAGAATCCAAGTCACTAACTGGTTACTATACTCACAGGTTCTTAGACATTTTCGTAACACTTTACACACCTGCACATTTTCTTTGCTTTTTTGGTTCAATTTATGATACTCAAGGGGATGAATACGCGTATGCTTCAACCATCTGTCTTTTATACTGAGGCTTTAATCTAATAGGCAATAAGTGATTACCGAACGTCTTGAGTACCTGAAATGGGTTGTGCATTGCACCATTGATTCAAATTATTTCCACTTGTTGACAATGATTTTGACTACCCGAATTGGGAAGCGAACGTCTGTCACCTAATATAGATTACAATGAAAAGAGAGAGTAGATTAAAAATTAACTGTGTCTTCCCATTTGGATTTACAAACTTCGGTGTGCTATTGTTGGTTTCTTTGGAAGCATGGTTTCTTCCACGCTCAACTTTACCAACTTGATATCTTCTTTTCACAGAACATCTTTGGAAAGAGCAATTCTACTGGCTTCGTTTCTGAAGCTTTCACCACAGTTCTTTATCATAATCGGTATGTCCGATCTTATTAAATTGAAATTAATCAAATCCCCGATTATTGATCAATAGTCTCTCATTGCTGTCCTCACATGATTCTGTACTCTGTTCCACGTTGTCAAAAAACAATATTATCATAAGTTATATGCTTCTTGTGGCCTGCTTTCTGGTAAAAGTGAATCTGTTTTCAGGTGTCTTTCCGTCACACATATGAGCGTTATCTTATTTCACAACCATGTCTAACTGTTTCATATGGCGAACTCGACCGCGTGATGGCCGGTGTTTGCGTTTCAAGGTTTTAGTTCGATTGATTATGGGACAGAGGTGGCTAAATGTCCTCAAATACTTCCTCAGTGTTATATGGTCGGAAACTCACGGTCTTGGTAACCTTCAACATTACGGATTTCAGTACCTCAGTAGATTTCTGGGCGCTCGTGAAAGACGTCATCTTTCCTACGATGGAAAACAACAAAGTTGCAGAGCGTTTTAATCGTCCTACTGTTCAACTATTCAAAATGACAAAAACATGCTCTATCAGACAACCATACTGTAGTACGACCGATGTGTCCACGACATCAGCTAACAAATGAGTACGTATAAAAATTGGTTGTAGGACATGGAAGTTTATTTTTCACTTATGATATGGCTAAAGAAAAACGGAAGTCTACACACGGTTGAGCTGCAAGCTAGGTTGGTTTGATTGTCTTGTTTAGATTTTTGGTGACAACTCCATCAGATCTTTTGCATTTACACACGACGATTTAGACCTAAGCTTAACCGTTTGCACCGCTTTCCTACTGAAACATACCAGGTAAACGTTCTTTATCAAAACTTATTGGAAATCCATCCTAGCTGTTATATTTTTATTGAGAAAGTTCTTGAAAGCTTTTCCAGTGAAATATCGTTTGACGTTTACTTTTCGTTCTGCTGGTACCTATCTCTCAAAGCAAATGTACTGGTCCTACCTATGTTCTGTTATCAACTGTTTTTCTTTATTATGGCCACATCCAGAAAACATGGCTTTTATACTGACCGACTGTATTGCTTATTGCAACGTTGCTAAATGCATTCTTTAAGCTATTACTTTTTTCTTCTTCCAGTTAGCCAAGCCAACTGCTGCTTCTTCAACACACTAAGGAAATTGTCACTAATAAACAATAAGGGGTTTGATTGATACGAATGGAACATGACATACAGCTGGTTTCAATTTCTACATTCCCACACACTTTCGGGATGAAGCAGAAGACCCTGTGTTTCCTCTAGAGGTGATCAACCACTGTGTGCAATTTTCGCAAGCAAATGCCACGGAACGTTTAAATACGATGATTTCGTCGCGCCTAATTTGGGGGCCAATGACCCAGTGGCCAACAGGATTGTCTCGTGAAATCGTGGCCGGAGTTCACCTTGTTACTGTGACAGGGGTATGCGCTACTGAAGAGCTCTGACAACAGCGCCACTGAAGTGTTTTACTTCTTTTCGAAAGAGATTAGTTAAAATGTTTGTGGGACCTGCACACGCTCCAATGAATTATGTGTGACTTTGAATTTATAGAAACCAATAGTCAGTCGTTCAGCAGTTCAGTAATTTCTTATCTTGCTCCTATTTTGGTTAATCATTATTAATTGTTAAACCGGTTAGCCGATGAAGCTTTCTTCCACTTTGGCTTTGATTCGGTTATTACTTGGTGGTGACTAGCTTCCGTGTTTTTCACGTCTTATATTTAAGCTGCCCCGAATGGTGGGATGAAATCAAAGTGCAATTGCCGGAACATTTGGATTCGAACTACTATATACTATTCACCTTCTTCCATGTCAGTTGTCAGAACAAGAAAGTTGAATCGAATGCTGTTCTGGATATGGTTATTGGTTATTCGGTAAGCCGAGATTCCATTTGTCTGTTTAACCTAAAGTTTGTTCTGTAATGTTAACTGATGAACTTGACCATGATATTTGACACCCGTTTCCAGAATGACCTTTCACAGTGCCCCGATCGAACGAACATCTTCAAACGTCCGTACTTGTGGTTTCACTCTCCACACCATGCATCCGATAGAAACCTGCAGTAACGGGATCTGTAGGTGCGTTAGTAGGGTTCTTTAAAGTACAGCTGGCTAATGCTGATTAGCTAGGTTGTGGGCTAAAGTCGAATTGATGTCGTTTGGTGTAAGATGAACGTCTGTCGAATGATAAGGATTTAAGTCAAAAGGAAACGGAAGGCGGTATGTGAGATACGGAATGAACTTAGACGTAGGAGTAACTACTGGTGCGTTTCATATAGGGTATGAAATAAAACGAGTCTAACTCTTGACGGAGACCTAAAAGAACCTATAGGATATGTGCACATGTTTTACACCAACTAACCTGAATAGGTGGAAACTGCGATGACCAGTATGGGCAAAGTTTCTGGAAACAGAGCGAATGGGTTACCGAGTGATTGGAGTTCGTTGGTTTAGGTAGTGGGAAAATAAAAGGCAAAGTTATATTGTCTGCCCCTGTTACATTCACCGTCATTTTGCTATCTGTTAGATGTGTGTACATGGATAAATTATCAACGTATTTGCGACGGCACTTGTTGCGACGTCACAACTTAGTCTCACCTTGATCTGACGGCTTTGTGTCTCGCACACATGGCCTGAAGGCTGTGGAACTGTCGCTGAGTGTGCTTCCCGATGTCTGCCTTGATCACACTCTTCCATATGATCCGGTTCAAGACTTCATCTTCGGTGATTTGTGAATGGCGCAAAAGACACGTGGATGAGAGTTCGGTTTTGCGACTTCTTTCTTGCTTTCAGCTGTCCCTCTAACTGGTACTCTAAAACTCGTTTGTCAGCCATTTATGTAGTTCATCATTTAAGCCACTATTAGCGTAAAAAAGTGAGATTAAGATCAGAAGGTGGATAACACCAATGAAATTCTTATGTGACATGTAGGTAACGGTGTACTGAATACACATGAGTAACAAAAATTCATAACAAGATGCCAAGATTTATCAAAATATGAAGAGCGCAATAGAAATGATTCTGATTGTTGTGAATCACCCATTGAAATGGTGGAAACTTATGGGAATAGATGACGGAAGGTTCGGTTGATGTGAGAATAGCTTTTGACTTGTAATTCGTTTTCCGGATGATCCATGGGCCATACCAAACAATGAACAAGTTGATGTTGGCACCGACACTAACGTGCGTGACCGAATCGGAACCGATGACCGTTTCGGGCATTCCATGTCAGGCGCCCTATGGGGCGTTGGTCGAATAAACATAACCGGTTTTAGATTTCACGTTAGCCCTTTAATTGTGGAGCAAAAGGTCTTTGATATCACGACAGGTTGCGAGGTAGTCTAATTGTGTACATGGAAATTTCAACAAGTTTATTAACATATACGGACAAATGCATTGTAGGTGTGTTGATAGGTTTAGCGTGACGGTGCGGTTGACCGAACAGCAACTTGTCAGTTTCAAACGAGGTCATTCGAATCCCTACACCACAGCTAGTGAACACCAAAGGACTTATAGGCTTCATGACATTTTATCTTGTTGGGGCTTGACCAAGGAGTTACTTAACACTAAGCGTTGGCGAAACGCACAGCATAATTTCTTACCTCCGTTCTGTTTACGGTTAGAGCGTAATAACTCAGTCACCCTACCTACGTGTCCTAGCTAACGAGGCTAAGTGGACATCAGTGAGGGTTTACTTGCGTTCCTGTCTACTGGACAGTGTTTATCAGTATCCGAGACTACTGTACAACCGGATACCTAGGCTTCATTCTGGACTGCTGATAAAAGTGACTTAGTTGCCTCAGGTTTATTGGTGCTTTGTGGAAGCACACTATTTGTTCATGGTCATAGGATGCAGCAAGTGATCTGCGGGACTGTGGAAACTAAATTTCGACTGGATATCGATGAACGTAAGGCATGCTCTTTTCCCGCTGAGGGTGTGCACTAATGGAGAGATTTTTGATGATTGTTTAGACTCTTGTCAACAATTCGTCAACAGATTTGCCCGTGTATCGCGAGCTGTGATTGAGGCTATCAGTGTCTCCAGATACCCTAAAACCCACGTATGAGAGAAGTAAACCATGGCGCTTCCCTATACAACGGGGCGGTTGCCTGCGCTGTTGCACAGCAGCGAAGCCTGAATGCTCTGTAATACAAGCTCATGGGTATGAATTTATACACAGAAAACGTGTAACTGGAATTCGTGTGCAAGGGGTTTTGTCCGAAAAGTGTTATTGGTTTTTAGAGTTTGGGACGGATTCCATGAGCTTCAGTTCTGTGGTTGTTTCCTTTGTTTGTAGTGTATGATGTGAGCCTAACAGTTGCTGCACTCTGGAGACTCACACGAAGTGATGCATGGTGCAACATGAGAAACGGATTGAATAGTCGCCTTTCTAATAAGTATGATCATTTACTTCCGTTCACGGCTTCAGAATTTCAACAAAATTTCGTAATGTCTAATTTCATCCGTGCAGTTTGTCTTCGGCTGAGTTCATCGTTTGTGCACAATTTTGTCTGAGCTGGGGTCCGAACTTATATTGACCATGTCATCATGACCGAGTGGTCAATTTAATCCACTTTTGTTTACTTAACGGGCTTACCATGAACTTTGACATCAACCTAACTAAAACAGTTCTTGTAAATGTTTTGGCTGGAGTTAACTGACCAGTTAATTTGTCGCCTTCCGATATTCTCGAGTCACTTGAATGCTACACACGGACCAGTATGAAGACAAGCATTCAAGTATGCTGGTTCTGTGAATTTACCTCATGTGAACATTGGTCACCCTTTTTTCCTGTCCAAACACAAAATTCGCTGTCTAACGTCCTGTCCGGACGGGGATACTCAATGCTGATGAGCCGCATCAAGGACGAGCCCTAAGCCTATTGCTTTCCCGAAATGTTGCCGAAGTGCAAGATTTCCAGTGAATTGTGAGTAATGTTGAGCGGCAATGCGCTTCAGATATATGATCGGTTATCAGTAAATGAATCTTTTGACCAGTTGCATTCGTAATTAAGAACTTACCGATTTAATTGCTGGATAATAATTGTACGTTTATGTTCTTGTGTAACATTGGCTAATGACATTTTTGTACGCTCAAGGGTGCTGTCAAATTCTGTTTTTCGCCTATATAGCCTGAGGAGTCCTACGAGTCTGGAGCGAATTTTATCCGACCATAAGACTCAGTGATTAGTTACTGCACGCCAACTTATACGCTTCGTAAGAAGGTAATCAGTGGTTTGTCATCGTTTGTTTTTCATTGTTCCCTTGACTAGTGGCTTCCAGTTTTACACGAGGGTACACTGTGTGACACGGATGTCACTTTACTGATCAGTACTATCAAACCCACCCCGGCTTTGACCAAGCTGCGTCCTGATATGAACGTGATGACGGACAAGGTGAGCGCGTATGTATATTACGGATATCACGCTTTTGTCTATAGTGGACTGACTCGCGATCTGCTTGTAGGGGGCTGTTGTTATCGTTTTGTCACCTTCCATAATGTGCCTGACACTTGCTGCTATTGTAGTTCGTAAACTAATCTTGTGACGAGAGCAACATCTTCGCCAGTAATAAACCGAATTTCGCCCCCACTGCGGCCTCATTGATCGCATCTTCGCTCTTAGCCAGTGATTTGAAAATGGTTATTTATATGGGAGTTTTACAAATACCAACATCCTAAACAAACGATGGCGTCTAATTCAGTCGAATAAACCGCTACTTTGGGCAATCAGAAGTAGTAGATGTGTTCCTCAGGAACTTTACGGAACCCGAAACAGTTCAATATCGGACCTCGGTTCGAGTTGAGCTGCAGCTTCTTTAACTGAATTCACATTGATCACAAGCTTGAAAATTGCCCTATTCAACTTTGGACGCACGGGGACTGAAATACTCTCAGGAACTGAACTTTTAGGTTTCGAGTATGAGAATTACAATGGTCTAAGTTGGTTGCAATTAAGAGTCTTAATGGCAGTTGGAGGTTTCAATTTGTTAAGCTGATATTGATTTTGTACCTACCATATGTTAAGCATCTCAATACAACCGGAAGGATTCTTCATTCTTGATTATCAGCTATTGGAATATGGATATGTGATGACGTCGTAGTTCAAACTGCTTAGCATTCAATGGTGTCTGCCAGCTCACTTGTTTGCACTATCGGTTAGAAAGACCAAACACTTGAAACAATCACATGGTTGGCTCTCTGGTGGTTTTGCGACGCACAAACTATCTACGAAGATAGTGCTCGGAAAGCATTTCAACTTCAACCAGTAATGTCTCCGTAGCCATGTGTAACAACACCACGACGATGGTCAGACTGCTCACCTACGCACATTAGTAGTTACACTGTAAAAGACAGGTTTTTATGTATGTATATGTGTATTTTCCACGTTCACGGTTGTTTTTGGATAGATCAGAATGTCTAAGAAAGGATCGAAGATTCTACTAACCGTTATCGCACATTTCATCTGTTTTTCCAGTTTTACATGGACGCTTTCAAGTGGGTTGACTCAACGCGCGAACTATTCCGTGTGAGTACAATCATTGTATCCAGTGTCTATCCTCAAGATGTCAACGTCGAGTTCCTTCTGTCCTCTTGTCGACCTCACAAAGTTCTGCATACGTTGCGGTCTCTGATGGTACGCGAATCAATCACGTAAGTTGGCTTTTCATTCGCAAATTGGAAAGTACTCTGTTTTTCAAAATTCTTTTGTTTGCACACGTATCAACATACTCTTACAGCTCCGGTCTATATGAATTAACCGATTGCAATAAACCAGTTGTACATCCTTTCTAAGTGCGACTTGTTAAAGTGCGTGAGAAGATAAGCGGTGTTATGGGCACAAATAAGAGCAGTACGTTACTATAAAATTTACAGTTCCATATGCGCCATCTCATACGTTTGCCTCCTTGAGAAACCGTAGTGTTGCGCACGTGATTGTCCTCTTTCCGACCATCAGATCTCACTCAGCACATGTGAAGGAACGGATGAATCAATGTGAAAAAAGGTTTTAACGCTTTAAACATGTTGCTAGGACAACAACTGGGAACGTGAACTGAACGCAGACGTTACGACTAAAAACAGTCTACTGCTGCGCACAACGACGATGCATCTTATGACTTGAACAACTTAAATGTTTTTGATAGTCGTCACGACGAACACTCTACAGCTGATCTGATTATCTTTCAGACCCCATCAAGCAGACGTAGGTGAAATGAGATCTGATGCATCCAAAGCCCTAACTTAATCGAGTCTTTTTCGGAAAGTTTGACTTAAGTAGAACGAAAGGTATTTTTGATCAGTAATATGTGTAAAACACGGACCTGCAAAGGGTGCATATTTGAATTGAAATTCGCGACAGATTCTTCTTACTGTCACTCAAATGAATTTTAATATAAAATAATCACAATGTAGTGATCCCTCTAAGAAGAGTCCCTTAAATCAAACATTCTGCTCTACGAGATACGAAATGTTTTTTCTCATTTGTTATTCTCATTAAACAAAAGAAACGAACTTCCCTGAACCATATATCAAAAACCTTGTGGGCCTAAAATGGACCCATTCAGCATTTTGCGTTTTTTGGTTACAATCAACGCGCAAGTGATGTTCGTATGACCTGTGGCTGAGCGGATGACGCCTCCTGCACATAACGCGAATGATAGCCAGCTGCAACCATATTCAAACCACGATTACCTGACGATCTGTAACAATGACGACAGCGGTCGATAGGGTGCCAGTCTGAGTGTGTTCAACACAAATAGTGGTTAACGGCCGGGAAGCACGTTTTGGGACTGTAACAGGCCACAACTAGTCACCCAAAACGGAGAAACACGACAGTTTGGTCTGTTGGAACACGTCGCACTCTCACATTGCTCTCAGATTGCGAATGCACCTAAACCTGTTCGTGATCAAACCTCACACGTTATTCCGATAGGCTTTGCTGTGCTCTGTATTTGAATAAATAGCCTAGACGAGCGTATATTCAGCCAAACTGATACTTATGAAACAATTGCTGGGATGTGCCGAAAATAGCCAGTTACAACTGGGGGTTCGTACAGGATATGCTGGAATGGAATCTGTACACCGGGTATTATTGTTCCATGATGTTCACGCACGTCCCTTTCGTTGATGAACGTGAGGGACCAAATCAGCCTTGGTCAGTTTGTTGACATATCTCAAGATAATGAGCTAGGCGAACAACGTTCCGCAAGATGCACTATTCTTCCTCATGTTGCCTCTAATGATTTGGTCTTGAGCCCAGGTAAAATTGTTGTTTTGACATACGAGGGTTCGTGAGTTCCAGCCATTGGTAAGTGGATCATTGTCAAACGTAGCCAACTCCACAGTATCTCAGTTCGTATGCAGTCGTGCTGTTGTTGAAGGGCAGTAATTGTTGGGTTATGTGGCGTTGATTGTTGTTTTTTCTTATACCTTCCATCTAAGATGATTTGTAAACACTGAAACACTGTCTTCCTCGACGTGGATTTCTTCCTTAGTGTATATTGTCAATGTAACTTTTGTAGCAATCCATGGATGTGTCATTCGACAGTACGGTTTTTCTCAGGGCCTATAATGCTTTAGTTTACCAATAACAATCTTGCTGTGACCTCAGCATTAATCGTGAGGGTTTGCATGTTTTGGTGGTTCTACTCAATCAAAATTTTCTTATCTACTGTCACATCGACTAGAATTTACTGAGTTTAAATGTCCGCGAAGGTGAACTCTCTCCGTTGATGAAACAGCTTGTGTTCTCCGGTAGTGGCGGTGGAAGTTGATGGCGGTTTTTATGTGTTTCATAATAGCTGCGTGCCGAGCACTCGATACACAGTTATGTATGCGACGCATGAAAACGCGCGAGTTCACCTGCTATTAGCTATCGGCTTAGAAACTATTCTGACGACGGATGTAAACAAAGCCTTTGGTCAGTCACAGGGCTGTCAGTTTCTCACCTATTGGTAAATTGCTCCCACGTGATATCCGAGCGTATAGCAGGCACTCACCTTGTTGAACCTCCGTGAAAATTTAACCGGCACGTAGAAACTTCACAAGCTAGTGTCAGTGGTTCCAGTCTTACTGTAAAGTTTGACTGCGGATAGAATAAAATGTGAAACAAAGTAGTCCTACAAGCATCTCCTTTTGAATGGAACACCAGGGGCTATGAAGGAACTGGACACCAAGACAGTTCGCCAAGATATTTGGGATGTTGCACCTCTTCTGGCATCTTATAAGGATCGTCGTTGACTACGTTAAACGAAACAGGGTCACATATCTCTTTACCTAGAAGCCGAGGACTTTTTATTGGACACGCTTTCTAGAAGCTTCTATACACAAATAACTGTTTCCACTGTCCAGTGTTAATAATTTTTCCGTTTTGGTCTACTTAGCGCTTTGTTTTGCACACAGTGGAAATGACTATCTGGATGTGGCCAACACAAGCAAATCTGAAGCTCAAACTTCCCCAACGTAATCTTGTCACAATGCTTGCTCTATTCCAATATTTTTCAAAGCAGGCTATGAAACAATATAAGGAAATTAGATTCAGGAGGATAACAGAAGCGTTTGATAGTTGCTGCATGGCCAAAGTATTGTTTTTAACATTCGAATTGTCTAGTGTTTGTCTATTAGACACAATGTATTCCGACTGTCAATCACTTATGCGCTTATTAAAAAGCCAGCGTGGATTATGACACGCACGCCTCCTCGATACGCTGTTTTGCATTGCTGTAAATTTGAACACGAGAGTACGCACAGCAAAACGGCCACTCCCCAGGTTCATCAGACTGTGTGTCGTAACAGAGCGGATGGACAACAATGCACTCTGTTTCACTGTTAAGCTGACCAATTTCCGCCGACCTTGTTCTATGGGTTGTGCCGATTCAAAATCGCTATGGGCGACAGGATTAGGTAGTGAATCGCTACCGTCCGATGATGTTGACATCCGGATGGATTGTGTAGAGGTTGTCCGTGAGTATCGAAGACCACCTAAAATGCGCGTTTTGTATTCTTTGAGAGTTTCATCTGTGAACGTTTGTATTAGAGAATTATGAGGGGTAGAGATAGGACCGATGTGATTGCAAAAATGATATCGAACAATGATCCACGTTAAACGAAAACTGTCCAAGACTTCTGGACACAAAACATCTGTGAGCTTAAATTGGGAGCTTGAGGAAAGTGAACGTTCTTATTTCGTCTTGCGACAGTGTCAAGTTGACCATCACTCACGTTTGATCGCATCGTTCGCATTCAGATAGACTTTCTAGCCAGCCTCTTTCGAAAAGAAGCATTAGGCTTGAGTTTCGCTCTCATTAGAGCTCGTCAGTAGTATATATCCTTGCCACGATCAGGATTTGAACTCCGGCCACGATTTCATGAGGCAACTGTGTTGACCACTGCGTCATTGACCTCACACTAGGCACGACCGAATTATCAAATCTGAACGCTCAACCACTTTCGCTTGTGAGAAATGATCAGGTTGCCCGATCGTCTCGAGAGGAGACACAGTAACTATGTTCAGTAGATCGACCTGTCACTTTCTTCTCCCTACTTCTGTCAACAGGGTAGCGAACCTCAAGTTTCTGGTATGATCCGAGATATTTTCAGTGACTGACTGATGTCGATAAGCTGGTATAGTTTCATCTTGCCTATTCATCGCCTTGGCGTTTGAGGGTAGTCAACGTAATATGAAACTAGGTCACAGCCTATTTGCTCGTCCGTATTCTGGCATTTTTCTTTATGTAATACATCTGAAATTCGGCGATCGATGAAGTCGAGCTGGGTACACTACAGTAGCGATGGCCTAAACAAGTGTAGGAATTACTGCTATTTTCAATTCTATTAAGATTCCAATTGATTTTCTACGATTACTTCTCCCTACGTTTTATGACAGAATTATGACTAGGATATCATTGCTGGATTGTGGACGATCACGTTTGGTTGAATGCACTGTCTGAACAATCTCTGTCTTCACTTTCCCCTTCCATCTGATTTTGTAAATTCAGACAACTCGGGGAGTGTATTCACAATGCTCGGATATATCAACTGATCGCGTTCCTGGCTCCCATTATGGACGGTTTGCTGCGTTTGGTTTTGACTGGCTTAGCATGTCGCGTTAGTGTGACTTCGTCTAACAACAACATTACCGATTTGTCCGTTTTCTCCGCTTTGCACTTACTCGTCCAGTTTGTGGATCACGTGAGTACAGCTTTCCCGGACTGGTGTGATGCTTTTGGACGTAATCGCCTGTTTGTAGCTTATCTGGCCGGACCGCGAGCAGTTGCGGAAGACTTTGGTAAGAATTGAAATGTTGCCTTTTCAACGGTAATCACCCACGAAGGGGGGTTAGGTTTTTGTATGATTGATTTCATCTCGTAAACCTACCTTGCTCTTCAAAATAATAAATATCAGCGGCTTCTGCTTCTCTCATTACAAAAATTGCTTGTCAATGTCAGTTTACTATTTCAGTGTCGGCTTCTCGTCACTTGTTTTCTTCTCAAACGTTTGCAATATGAAAACCAATGTGAAGTACACACTATGACTTCATTTTCCTGATAGTTTCCAAGTTCTCATAGTCTGATTGTTAAACGGACATACTTGAAGTTGTAGAGCTAACTTTGCACTTTAATGCCCTACTCGATTTGATATTGATCCGTGACTGATTTATGAAGCAGTGCCTCATTTGGCCTCATGTGACTGGGACGCCGAGCATCTCTCACCTGAGTGATTGTTGTTCACTTCGATTATGGGAGGCCGTATTGTGGTGCACACAAACATGTCCGTCCTGCTCTAAACGTTTTAAAACCTAGTTGTTTTTGCCAGTATTATGCCTCTAACAAACAAGTAGTCCGGTATTCACATTTATTCGAATGAAGCAGTCTCCTATCGGAGTACGTTGTGATGACCTACACACCAGTTGGTTATCCACACTTAGACGTGGGTAATTATGATAAAAGGTATTCGGAATCGTGTACAGAGCTCATTAATAATCGGTCAGAAAAAGCCATTTTATGTTCCATTTAATTCGTTTGTTGAGTAAGGTTTCACACATTCTCAACCAGAAACTTAGTTTTTGCTCCCCAGACTGAGAAGTATAGACCAAAAAGGTGATCTGGTTGAAGTGTAATCTACAACGTCATCAATGATAAGAACTGTTGTATTTACTCGTAATGTTTGATTCTCCAGTTAGTGACCGTAAGGATCATATAGATAGTCGACAGCGATGTGCCCGGTTCGAATGATTACGTGGTAGTGACGTTTCAAGCGGGTGTTTATCAACTGAGTGTATCGATACCCTCTGGCGCGGTGTTAACCAAGTGAGTATGAGGCTGTACCTTACAAAATTTACACTTATATTAAGGTTTGTTTTCAAGTTTCTAGTTGAACCATTATGACGGGAGTTAGAAACGTATCACCGTGAACACTTTCTACAATTGGAAATAGGCAGCTCCGAACTCAACTCACACACTTGTTGGAAAAAGTCAACCTTTAAACAAGAAGTCGAATTTCTGTGGATTACATCTTTAATGAACATCATTCTATAGTTGCGTGGAACACACGGATAGCCTGTCAACTTACTCTTACTGTTTGCCAGAAAGGTCAACCTATCTTTAAACTAACACACGGCCCACCGACTTTAAGCTGAACTTCAATAAATAACATCAAGTTTAACGGTCACAATTTTATGAATGCTAGTTTGCTCCTTCTCGTGATTTCAGGCAACACTGGTCACACGGACTAATGCACTTTTTGCTTAGACCATCACACACATGTCGGAAAGTTATTTATGGTAAACTTTCCCGTTATTGCACAACGACTTTGTATATAGTCAGTGTACTATATAGTATTATGTGATTCATTGACTCCTAACTAAACTTGTGATAACACTGGAGAATTTCCACGGGACTATGATAATTTTTATTCGTTGTTCACTCTTCGGTTGTGGAAGCGGCGGGGATTTTTGTCACGTTATCTTCCATCACTTTCTTACCTCAGTTTTATGGATGGAACTTTGTGGGGTTCCACTGTTTGGAATTCCGCTCGCAAAGGATCTACTTCAGCAGACTATGGAAGGCGACTACACAGAAAATATGGTAATTCAACCTCTTATCCCTTTCTACTCACCGAGTTTTCATCCGACTTATGAACTAACTTCTTGCGGTCATACTATCATTTGTCTTGTTCTATTCGCTGTTGTCTGCGCTTCGCTCTGCAACGATGCTCTGTTCATCTTATTCAGTGCGCTTTTCCTGAATTTTCAGTGCTTACCGCAAGAATTGCTTCGGTTATTTCGTCCACCACCCGATTCTAACTCGATTAACCGGTTGGGATTGATCCCGCTGAAAAGTTGGTGGTTTCTTCTCGAGCTATGGGTATGTTCGGTTTGTTTTTGCCATTCAAATTTGTGTGCTTCTGAAACTAATCCACATTCCTCTGAAAGATTATTCAGAATTAGCTGGTTACTGGGTCGTTCTGGCTTCACTCACACAGTGTGAACACTAGTGGTTCGCCTGAGTACCGGTGATGCCCTTGGTTTTGGTCACGGTCGAACGCACGGAAACCCAAATGAGTTTATTTTGACTTACAAACCGTAGGATAAATGGTTGCACAATCACATCCTCATCGTTTTTATTATTACTAGTGTTGATGACTCCCAGCATTTGCTGTTCATATCAAAGCTGCTAACAGTGTTAAGCAAATCGTGTATTTCCGGTTATCAATAGAATTTGTCGTACACGAAAATGACTAGGTTGACTATCGTGCTTCCATCAGAAGTTATCGTTTATTTGAAAAACATTAAAATCAATTGCGACCTGTGAGCTCGTCTAGCTTACTTTGTCACAATGTGAATTCACTTCCGTCTTTTCTAATTAGTTGTGCCAACCCCGGTATGATCAGGTACACGACTTAGTCAATGAACTTTTTATTCAGGGAGTACCAACCTCTTTCGCGTTATTTGTAAAGCCACTTAAATTTAGGCACTTGGCGATTTCCCACTGAGAACAAGTCTCATTGTCGTTCTGAGTAAGTCTGTTAGGTGATGACTACAAGAATTCTTACCTTTTCCATGTTAAATTTTTTCGGGTCTAGTGAGAAAACTTTGGACTAAAATTGTTAAGCTTTCCATACATACTTGATGTACCATACTTCATAGATTTTCAAGTCGTAAAAATTTTAAAAAAACTTGTCATTAATTGTTTGAAGGTAGACCACTTGATAAGCTGTTGCTGTTTGCAGATGCACTGACACGTGACTTTTGACAAATATCTATCTTTTTATGGCTTACCAAATCCTTTTAGTAATTGATAAACAGATTGGGAATAACACAACGTCACGAGCAAGTTGTAATACTCTACGTTTCAACCACCTCGGGTGGCCTTCCTCAGGCGTGTTGACATTCCCGAGGAAGGCCACCCGAAGTGGTTGAAACTTAGAGTATTACAACTTGCTCGTGACGTTGTGTTATTCTCAATCTGTTTATCAATAACATGTTAAACACGACGCCCAAACTGTTCAACTTCATTCGCACTAAATTTGGTGCGGATATCTTACAACTTCTAGTAATTTCATCATAATGCACACTTTATGAAAACTTACTGTATAACACAGACTTTTTAGAAAGAGGCGTATTCATTGTTGTGGACATATTTCTGTTATAATAACCCTTTGTTATGCCACCGTAGTCATTTCGGAAATATTCCTTAATATCATCCTGTTTTTCTTACCCCAGGGTATAATATTGAGTTGTAAATGTGGTTCGTTTCATCAGAAAAAATGGGAAACTTCATGAGAAGACCTGATTACCCGAATTACCGTACTTCGCACGTAAAGCTGACTTTTAACAGCTTAGGTGTTTCAACTTTTATTAAGAGCACCGAGGTTGGCATGCTGCACGATTCTGGTAGTCAGATTTGTCCAAAAACGTTGTCAGGAAGTTAGAAAATGCTACTGAACTCAGTTCGCGCGAGAAGTTGTGATCGTTGGGTTTTCCCTTGTGTTGTTACATGTAGGTAGGATTATTTGGTCATGCTTGTTTTCACATTGTTCACGTAGTGGCCAGTAGGCTCACCAGACTAGCACAGGGACCGTTTTCTAAAAGTCCTGAGTCAAGCAAAGCCGCACGTTACGGGAGTGAACCGCAACAACCCAGTGAACTTGACTATGTATGAGCTGTACAGACTACCCGAATACAAGTCTCGATTAAGTGCGAGTGCTGATTAGCTCGTAATCGCTGTGTTCACCCCATCACAGAAACGAGATTCACAAAGGCAGCGGCGGTTCAATTGACAAACGTCTTGCATTTACATACAGTGGATATAGAGCTGACTGTAATCGACCTATCTTAACATGACTAATCAGAGAAAAGACAGGTTCAGTCCTAATGTGTAGTGGTCCCATAGAAAAATGCTCTCAACACACTAACCTCTTTTACAGGGTTTATTAGGTGTGGTGGGATTACGGAACTCCTCAATCAGGGCCTAGGTCCCAGCTAAGGCCAATTCAACTATCCCACATGAAAACGCTTGCTCGGAGGAGAATTATATTTGCGTGCTACTGGTTATCTGAAAATCGTGATTTTATTTGTGATTTAATTCAACTTTTCCGTTTGTGAACCAGAGACCGTTTTGATATCAGTTTCTATCTTTTCAACCTATTTTGTTAAAAGTTTACTTGGTCATCAGCTGTTTTCCACCTTTTTACTCACGACACAATTTGATTCTTTCTCTTGACAGATTCGTCTTTTGGTACAGCACCTCATGCACCCGGATCCGAAAATGGGCATGAAAAAGGAAGCTGTTGTCGAGTTAACTGATATGCCGGATTCCTTGTTAGCAGAATTGAGCATATTCATTCGGAACCTAACCGTCCAAATTGTGTCAACTATCTTGTATCAGGGTGAAAGTAAGCTATTCAACTCTATCTATAATCGGCCACTAGCCATTATCAAATGTACTTGCTTGCCATTGTATTGCAACTTACAAAACATGGGTATTTTGTTGTCCTTTCTCAGACAGAAAACTCTTTACTTAAGACAAGGATCCTTCTGTTGTATGTAGAATCTAAAATCACTGTAGGCATAAAATCCTTGAACGGACATGCTTATTGTGTTGCAAGGATGCGATCCCAGATGAGTGCAACTGTTTGTCTTTCGCTCTAAGTCTTATCTATAGATTTCTCGGTTGCAGTTTGAAATATGCGTTCAGTGTCATGGGCGACATCTCTCAATTAACACTTAACTGATCCTGTGCATTGTGTCCTTTTAACGAGACATGATATAGGTGAACTCTGCTATAAAGGGTCCTCTCAAGTCAGCTTATATCGCTCGTCTCGTATGGCCCTATGTCTGCCGGCCATGCTGAAGACTGCAGATGAGAAGCTTTTGTGTCAGCTTCAGGAGGGTCGTTTTAACTTTCAACTCACGTATGTGCCATTCTCACCGGCCATTAAACCATCAGCGAAGGCCACACAAAACAGTCAGGTTTATTACATTACGAGAGCTCATTTTGATACCACTGTCTCATTACATGCTTCCGAATCATTAATCTGACGCCCATATCTTGGCAGTCATGTAATTTGATTATTCGAAGTTTTGAACCACACAGATCATTGCTTTTAGCATTTCTTACGGTTCTCCGGATTATGGAGTTGTTCTCACTCAGTTGTGACGGTTCGTTCCGAATCTGAAGTCTCACGAACGACATTCCAAAATGTTACATTGTAATTGTAATCAGTCAATCGCCCACTTTATTTGAACTTGTATTTGTTCTTTTTAGGTTATATTTCACAGCTTTTGCTACGAGCCAGTCTTAGGTGTACCATCCGGGGTATCAGTTATGTTTCAAATGATGACCGGTAGCCACAAAATTCGAACGTTATTTCACACCACATCCTTGGTGCTGAGACTTTCGATCAAAGTGATTTTGCAGAGTTATTTCAAAGTTGAGCACCACCCAAACCTGATCGCAGCCTTCGCATTTAGATAAGCCTTTCGACTAGCCTACTTCGAAAGGAAGTACTAGACTCGAGTTTCGCTCTTATGAGAACTCATCAGTTGTGCATATCCTTGTCCGCATCGGTGTTTACCCTGTTACTCTCGCGCCTGCGAGACTAGCTTGTGAACCGTAACGCTAGCAACTTCATAACAAGCATGACCGAATACCCAAGTCCAAACGCTCAACCACAACCTTGTGTGAGTAGTGTTCAGCTTGTCCGATCTTTTTGAAAGGAGAATGAAAAGTCACTTTGTTCTGTCCAATCGATAACCCTGTGATCAGGACCCCTCAGTTGGGTTGAAGTTACTGTCTTCATGGAACCAACTGAGCATGGTTTGAATCAATAGTGAACGTTATATCAAAATGAAATAGCCCAAATCCCCGAAACCTCACTAGCGATTTCGAGAGTTTAGAGAGTTTACCTTGGTGTAGGCAAATTGAAACTGATGACGATATATATATATATATATATATATAAATATCTTCGTAACATATACTGTTTGGTAGCATATGAACTTCGACTACACAGAACTTGTTTCCTTTTGATGGTGGGCTTTGTGAAGAGAAGTTGCTACCCTTATTTCTGTTGCATATGTCTCTAATATTACACGGAAAACAACAGTTCTTGTATATTACTGGTGAGTAGTCGGGGATTTGGTCTATTCTAAGTCAAACTACTCACATCACTCCGCAGTTTCCGCATTCAGATAGACTCTCCGACCGAGCTTTTTCGAAATAAAGCACTAGACTCGAGTTTTACTCTTGTTTGAGCTTGTCATTTTTGCACATCCCTGTCACAACTGGGATTAGAGCTCCGGTCACGCTTTCATGAGTTAACCATATTGACCAGTGTTCCATTGATCTCACATTAGGCATTAGCGAGTTGTCAGTTTTGAACGTTTAACCACCTTCGCTTTTGAGCAACAATCAGGTTGACTGATCATCTCGATAGGAGACACAGGTATTATCTGTTAACTTCATTCGATAGCCCAGCGGTTAGGACTTCCTAATCAGGTCGAAATCCCCTATCTCATTGAACCTCCTAGACGATATTTTAGATCACTGGTGAGTAGTCGGATTCTTACACAATGGAGTATTGCAATTGGCTTTACTTCGGCTTTACCTCAAATCCTTATCCTTTTGTCTTTTTGTATTCGCATTAATTTTAGAAAACTTAATTTTTCTGCTGTGCAGGATACTTTTCGTTTGGCCTTAACAGTTGCTTCAGATTCATGGGAAAAACTTAAGTACACTGTATCACATCATCTTTATCTGTCCAAATCACGAGTATGAGGCAGATTATAGTTAGCCAGTGGGAATGGGGTTGATGATAGTTTCTTCACGTGCCATGAAGCTCATTTCCATCCAGTGGTTCACGCACTTTCAGGATTCAACTTGTTTAAAAATACTTGACAAGAAGGTTGAACGATTTTATTGGAACTGCTTTTTCCCACACAAGTGCAACTTCTGTCGTCAGGTAGCATCAGGTTTTGTCACTAATAACATTGCACTCTGACGCTTTTGTGGTTTATCTAGCGAATCACGTGGATAATTTCTAATGTTTCTTCTAGTTTTGTTCGATGGCCACTATCCATCGGGTGTGAGCCGTTGCCGTACATTTGGATAGTTTTGGTATGCAGCAAAGGCATTTCGAGACCTGCTGACGATTTTTTTATGACGGCGTCGTGTTTTTTAAAGAGATATCCTGATAACATGAAAAATGTATGAGGAGAAGGACGACGGATACATAAACGACCTTTCCTCACATTGTAATGGTTAGTGAGCTGTAAAGTAGGTGCCCTAGTTCGCATTAGAACTCGGCGACTTGTAAGCTCGCTGATAACGTCGCACTGACACGAAAGACTGACGTAAATGGAGTTTTCTCCATTGTATGAATGATTTCACGCTTCATTCTGTAATTTATCTCTATCCATTCATCCTTGGGGGATATCTAGTTTTGACTTTAAGAACCCTAAAGACGGAACCGTAGTCGCTGTCGGTCTGGTGGGTTTGAGGGTAAGTACAGCTGTGGCATCATCTCCTGCAATAGCTTGAACAATCGTTTCTGATTGGACGTTATTTCGTCAGCAGCGACGACATTTTATCAACACAATTATTTTCTTTAGGAGAACCACCCTGGAATTAGTATCTAGCCTGACTAATGTAAAAGCTGTGTTGTGGTCTGCATTTGTGCGCCTCCATTTTATTCGGTGCAGTTCTATAGTTTTCCTTCCCAGTATTTCTAGCTTGAGTTCACGGGGATAGATGCACAATATCCAGCGCTACATTTTGTGCTTGGACCGAGTCTGCCCAATTGATATTTTTATCTCCTCAGTCTGTACCTTTTACTCGTTTAGTTCTTGTTAACATCCCTGCCGTTTACTCAATTAGTGTTACTCATTTTCTGTGAAACGGTAGACAAGGTTTGATGGTCGTGGATAAATTCTTCAATCTCCAGTGCGTCTCAGTAGTCACTGCCAGCAATGAGACTGTTGTGAGCCAGTCAGCTGCCACGTAGGTTCTGATAGACTCACTCAACTATCTCATTGCCTTACCTAAACTGGGTCAGCGGCTGACATCAGATCTGCATGTACAGGACACTACCGACGTTTTTCTTACAGTTCAATCTAGTTCCAAACCAAAACATCGAGAAGAATACAACTTGGGAACAAACTTGCTCCAGTATTCGCGAATTTAATAGAGATGTGAACAAGTGTGAAGCACAGTATAAAGCGTGTGGGAAAATTTTATGATAAAAGTGGTTATGCGAGATGTCACGATTTGAAATGACGTTCAAGATACAAGTTAGACAGCTTTTTGTTACAAGATGTTTCCAGTAGGTCCGTTTCCCATTCTTACAAATGTGGTTACTAAGGTGAGACTAAGTATGTACTTTTATGACTACGCTTATCTTTGAGCTTCGGTTTGTATACACAGGTGATTTGGTCCGCAGTATGAACCAATCGCTGGCGTTCTTCTTGTTTGACCTTTTCTACCTGGTTCCCGCTGGTTTTGTACTAGAACAAACCTGGACATACTGTGCAACGGTAAGTGTACACATTTTTTTCAATTCTGTACTTTAGTAGGTGATCCGACATTTTTATTCGGGTGCTGGTCACAAGTGAAATGAGGCTTGAGTAATTCCGTATGCTTTTTTCCCAGAAAGAGCAACCTATCAACGTACCATCTATAACTGATGTTAGGCAGATGGCTTGTATTCAGCCTGAGCGTTTAATGTGTCACGTTACCAAACTTCCATGTATACTTGATGGTGCTATCAAAGTTGAAGACTACTGACGTTTGTGGTACGGTTTGCTAGTTATAAGAGGTCTCTATGCCAGATGCATGCTATTGTATGGTAACTATTAAACAACAGATGAAATTGAAGAAACCTCTACTAAGAGCAAGCGCCATGTACTTAAAGCAAAACCGTGGCGGCGTGTAGAAGCAGTTTTGCACTTTGTTGTCGTATCGACTGCTATTCAGTTCAAAGTTCTCTTCATGTGTGGTTAGTGTGGGTTGTTCATTTTTTCTCCAGCTTCGTCTATCTGAACTGTTGAATGCACGTCCATTACACACAGACACACATAGGCCCCATCTATACTTATGGATGTCCGCAATTGGTTTTTTTATGCGCCCATACTTCAATGTGACTTTACTGATAAAATTCTCAGTCCCTTATGTCGATTGCTGTCTTTTTCACAGTTTTGCTATGCTTAAAATTCCCTGATGGCAACAGAGTGTCCTCAGTTCGCTTAACGCCTCACTTATCAGTGGGTCACGATAATTAATCTGAGCTTGGACCACCTGTTTATGTCTTTGGGAAATTTTTGTACTTCGGTTTGGATGCAGAAGGGGACAACTTCGTTGTATCTTTGGCCTTTATTTATAGTCTCTGATTTTGACAAGTTCGGGACGCTTACAAGTTTTCTTTCTTCGACTATTTTGCATTTTTTGAGTTAAAAACTTGCTTCATTGTTTCGCTGGCCGCTGACCGTCTCACATTTCTGTCGTACCCCATAAAAAGATGTAACTCTGCAGTTTTTTGGAATGACTGTGCAGTAGGCTACTGACACTTGAAAGAATTCCATCTCCGAGTCACTCTTAGTTGTCAACGTCCCGGTTTTAGTAAGGTTAGGTAATTTGTCTGACATCCTGGGCCGTTTTTTTCCGAGGCTGTTGGAATATGTTGTCACTGTTCTAGGTGATTCCTACCCGACTGAAAAAAAACCTTGTTTCCAGGACCATCCGCCAGCCAGCCTAAAACCACTGTGATCAAAGCGGCAGTCACACTTCAAGGCAAACACAAACTTCTTTCTTATCCCAGTATCGACTTCGCAACAATTATTTCATACACCATGAGACTTATGGAAAATACGTCTTTCGCAGAACTTGAAAAATTGTTGCACCAAAGCTATAGGGTTTTTCCATGTGGCGTAGAGCTGCAAAGAATCAGTATGAAATGCTTTGTCTTTTTCGATTCAATACTTCTGTACACTGGTTGAGCGAACTTTAGACGCAGTACTATAGCTCGCTCTCAACGCTAATTATTTTATGTGCACCTCAAGCTAATCTTCAGTTTGGCTGTCGTTTTGTGCACCTTGGCATCAGTATGCACTTGGTGAACGAATATACCCCAACCTTTCTGTGGAATTCGGAACAGGATTACAAGTCGAGCACTGCACAGTACTTCGATGAGGTAGCCGTGAATTGATCAAAGATGGTGAGCGGACTGAAGCGTTAACTATGTGGAAAATTTTGGCTCCTTGTCTATCAGGAGAAAACAAATGTATCAATGAGAATTCGGGCGCAGGACTATATGGGAGTTGGCGTATCTAACTTATTCAGTCCGCTCATTCAGAAGACCCTTTGTCCCAACGGACGTCTTCCCGAAGTGTACTGACTGAAATGCACTTGCGTCTTCCAAAGATCACGTTAGTGCTGTCTTCTTGCCGTCGCAGGTTCTTTGGGTACACTGACGCTGCTTATCATCCTAGACCTGGAAGCACTTTCCATTACTGTGGAAGCCAACCACACTATTAGCCGTTTCCCTCGTCTTCATAAAGTGTGAACTGGCTGATTCGGAAAAGAAAATAATTTAACTTTCCAACAGATGTAAGTAAGCGTTCTTCGAAGGTGCAACCGTGTTCTCATGGGGATCGAGACGCCTTGGAACTTAGAGATTGTAGTCTGGCCACCATGAAGAATCTAGAGGTAATTGAAAGTGTTACAGAATTTGGACTACCGTACAGTATGACTAGTTCACTCAGCCGATAAGCTGTGCGGACCTCTAGGCTATCAGCGAACGTCTTTTTTGTATATCAGCCGAAGCGTAGGTCCTCCTTCCGAAGGTTAAGCGCGTATCGCGCCCATACCTCAGCCTAATTTTTTTTACTAATGAGACAAACTCAGTGCCGTTGTTGAGTCCCAAAATACGTTTTACAACCTATGTTAAACGTGGCAATATCTGTCAGTGTGCTGGCGAAGAGATTAATTTGTAGGTACTTGTTTGTTTCCCATCAAACAGTTCTTAAACAGATGCAGGTTTTGCGCGCCGATTGGATTTACAGTGCACTGTTGGTTATGTTAGCTTCTGTTGATGATTGCGTAATATACAGCTGTACATTGCCTCCCTCTCCCCTTCAGCACGGTCTCCTTCAGTCTTATCAAACAGGACATAACGACACCTCCAACCCCTTAGATTATTTTGGTGTTATCTTGTCGGTTCAAGAACGCCTGCGGGAGCGATAAAACGTTCACTTCTAAATGCACCATCTCGCCTGTTGTAACGTGATGTGGAAGAACTGATTGTATTGAGATTGGACTAGGGAATTTTCCGGATCAAAGAAAGTTTAGTCAATCAGAGCGATGTCAGCCAGCCGAAAAGGCGGTCAGCTGTTGTGTCGAATTTACCTACGAGGTGGTGGTTGGAAAAGGTTGAAAGCGTGTCGGATTTAAACAAGCGTCCTCTGGACTACTTGGCCGTGGTTTCTTGAAACACCTTGTTTTTTGACAGCGACCTGTATTGATATTGAGTGTGTACGCAGAATAAAATGTTATTTCAGATGTAAACAAGTTAATCGCCGGGTGCACCAAGTTCCGCCACATATATCTCAGTTTTCATAATGAATTGAAAACAGACAGTTTATATTGGAACGAGTTTAAAAGAGCATACAAAGTTCCACTACACGACCATTTGTGAATGTTTTCCAAATCGCAGATTAGCTTAGTGAATAAGGCAAGTATGACCCTGGCGGTTGACCGTTGTCTTTCACTTAGTTTAGACTCATCAAGGGCGATGCTCTAGCTGTACACATTGAATCAACAAATCTATTGTGATGGTCTGATGGTCGTCGGTTAAAGCTAAACAAAACAAAATATTTCCGCATTCTTTTTGGCTCTCTGTGAGGGTGAATAATTATTCATTCGCCTTGCAACTTTGAACCGTCACAAATGTTCATCCTGACGGCACGAATACATGCATTACGAGACGCAAGCATTTCGTCTATTTTTGCTAGCCGATTACATAAAACGCCTATCATCCATAAAGAGGGGTTAGACGACTTGTCACCTTTCTTAGATATCCTTATCTCTGTGTGCTAAGACGGCATACTTGTCGGAAAGATACATCGAGCGAACAGTACCTACAATTCTTTTCTTTTGCACTTTTGGCTTACAAACGTGGTTTGGTGCGAACACCTTTTCGTGGAACATAAAAGCTGTGCATGACCGAGCGACCAATTCTGATGAAGAGTTTCTGAAGAACGTTTTGTTTGTGAGTAGGTATTTGTCCAGATTAATTACGAATCAGTGCGGGGAACGAGTGACCAATTTTCCACCACAATCAGCGCCGATGAAGTGGGTCTTTCTCAAGGTCTCTTACTTTGGAGACCACAATACGGACGACATAATTGGAGATCGAAATGCTCTATTGATCACAGTTAACTCGCGGGGGAATTTTTTTCTTACTTTCCACCGGCAGGATTATTCGCCATTTCGCCGATCGTATTTTCTCGGAAACCTCTATCTTTCATGTTATCTACCGATTCGCCTGCAGTTGCGATGAAGTATATGTAATGGGTTTGGACTGGGGCAGTTTCTTGATTGGAAAACTATACAAGTTGCGGATTCTAGACGACATTTCACCCGAATTAAACCAAGCCCGTTTTTTGCGGAAGTTGATTTGTCTTCCTCATGCTGACAATTGGTGCTAGGTAAAGAATCCAGCTATCTAACCACATTTGACACCTCTTTTGGGCGTCTTAGGTGACTGCGTTTACCTTTTGGATTGAAAGTGTCAAGCGAAAGTTTTCTGAAACGTCTAATTCAGGCGCTTGATGAACTCGAAGGAACGACTTGTGTCGCTGACGATACGTTGATATACGGAAGCTGGAATATAGAGCACCACCGGAACCTCGAGACCTTTCTAAAACGGTACATTTCGGAAGGAATAGCGCTGTCATGCGACAAGGTCGTTTTTCAGTCGACAGAAGTAGCGTTTTATGGCCCCTAACTCACTTCCGATTCACTGAAGGTCGATCCAGACAAAGTGATGACGATCTACAATACGCCGCCTCGCCCCTCGACGATGCCAAAAAGGTTTTACGTTTTAATGGCATAACCAATTACCTGAATCGATTTCTCCCGAATTTGGCCAACATAATGTGTCCAATTCGAAAACATACACGCAAAGGATTCGCAGGACGAAATAAAAGGGTTAATTTCGACAGCCACAGTATTGGCATATTATGACCCTGAGCTTCCTCTGGTAATCCAACTTGAAAGCAGTCAGTCCTTGGAGCTGTGCGACTGCAACAAGGAAGACAGGTTGGCTACTGAAGCCGGAGCCTTTTGACTGTAGAACGAAACTATGCACAAATCGGAAAGGAAAGGTCGGTAGCCGTTTTTGCCCTGAAACACTTCAACACCTACACATTCAGAAGAATGTCAGTGGCACATGTAGACTACAAACCTCTGATAACAATGGTGAAGAAGCCACTGAATGCCGCACCCCGACGTCTGCAATGGATGCTGATCAGGCTACAAAGGTATGACTGTGAGCTTGTTTGCCAGCCCGGAGACCGACTGCACATTGCGGATACTCCTTCGGGTGCTGTGGCTAATGATGCTAAGTTCGAGACAATCGCATCAGTGGACTACAGGATGATACCGAAGGTAAGTTCGTGGAGTTGAAGGATTCGAAGACTGATTCCTGTTATGCGAGATGGCTGACCGCAAGATGAGAAGAATCTGCCCGAAGAACTGGTAGTATTTTTCGAGGACTGCGATCAGTTTGTCCAAAAAGGGAATAATTTTCAAACCAGAGGGGATAGTCATTCCGAAGGATTTGCAACAGAAGTTCGTCGAACAATTCCCTGTAGCACATGGTGGGTGAACAGCTGTGTTCAGAGAGTAAAGGAACTTTTCTATTGCATAGCGAAGTGTGAACTTTGCAGAAGACACGAATCAGTTCAAGTGGTGGAAACGATGTTGCTGGGAGCACTTTCAGAAAGACCCTGACAACTTGTTGGCAACCGGTATATTCACACACAGCGTAAAGTAGTACCTGGTCACGGTGGTCTATTTCTCGGACTATTTTGAAATCGATTGGCTAGACGGTACCGCTGCAGATGTAATCGTCAACAAACTGCGTGTTGACTCCGCTCGCTATGGCGTGCCGCAAACATTTGTAGATAAGTGAGAGTTTTAATATCAAACAAGCAGCCCATACCACAGTCAGTCAAACGGAAGACCGAAGCTGCGATTAAGGCTGCCAAAAGACTGCTACAGATTGCCCAAGATTCAGGGAATGGCCCACATCTAGTGCTTCTGGAAAGACGAAACATGTCAAATGAGGACATTGAATACAGTGCGACGCAGCGATTGTTTAGAAGGACGCGGACAAACTTGTCGCTAACATCCGAACTGTTACGCCGCGACATATTAGACGAGTCGAATATTCAGGAGAACCCACAACGACGTAGACTGTAACAAAAAATGTACTATTATCGCGAGACCGGGAAACTTACTGACTTTAAACCAGAAGCTAATGTGTGGGTCCACTGTGTTCCCGAGAACCTGAGAAAGTGGACGTGTGATGTGGTGGTCAGTGATTGTGGGTTTAGATCATACGATGGTGGTATGGATGGGTGGTGAAAAGAAGAAATGTGTATTTGAGGGAGCGGACTTCTCTGGAAAGGGTGACTTGTGGTTCAAGCAATGATGAGTCATCAAGAACGGGAAGTGGAATTACTTGCTGAAAGATGAAGGATGTACCTATTAACCAGTTGTAAAATATCCGCACAAAATTTAGTACGAATGAAGTGAAACAGTTTGGGATCGTGTTTAACATGTTATTGACAGATGGATTGATAGTGAAACAACGTTACGAACAGGTAATGCCCTACGTTTCATCCTCTTCGGGTGGCGTTCCTCAGGAGTGTTGTGACGAATGAATTTAATGAGTGTGGACTGGAGCGGTTTCTTGATTGGAGAAGGTTCAGCCAGTCAGTGTTCGCACACAAGCTGCTACAGAGGGAATCATGGCCAAGGTGGCGCCAACCAGTCAGACAGCGATCAGGTGGTGTTGAATGTTTATCTGTTTCAAACAACCGAGTTGTTAGATGCAAGGTCGTGGAAAAACAGCAAGAAACTGACCGGAAAAAACACGGGAACGCCTGTCGCTTAATAGCAATCGTAAGTGCCGTGGTTTCCCTAAAAAGGGTGCTATTTTTCCACTAAATTGCGATTACCTATTGCTGCCCAGGTTTCTGTTCAGATTTTCACTAGATTGGGTAGCTCAGCAGGCGACACTGTACATTGGAGAGAGCGGCCGGAACTCACGATAGAGAAAGCCAGAGTACATCCCTAAGTGGGTAGTGCAGGTAATGATTCAACGCGGGTTGACATGTCAACCTCCGAGCAGAAATCCGTTGTCTTCGGTCACGAAACATTTAATCACAACAGGTCGTGTAGTTGACTCCTCTGCTTCGTTTATACTCCTATTACACAGTCGCGACCCCGAAGACGTTGGCATTTTCCGAAGTGTTTTTGGCCAAGCTCCTCACACCGGCTCTCTGTTGGCAGAAAGTGCTGATAAAATCACTCTTATTGTCGTGACACTGAAACTGTTTGCCTCATCCTCCTATACACCCACTATGATATTCGTTCGTTTTTTTGTTTTGCCACCGTGTGCTAAAATCCTATATAACTAAGTGTTCTACACACTCGACTAATGAGATTGAACGAACTCCTTCGCTTCTCAAGGTGTTTGTTCTCATACCGTCGTGATGAATGGGATAAAAAAAACTCAACGTTCCAGACATTCTCATAAATGCCTAAAGGTTTTACTCCTTGTCTAAAGCTCTGTGTTTGAACTCCCCTTCATTCCACAAAACTAATGGTTGGGCAAAATATTTTAGGCCTGTCACCTAAACATCCCACTTCTTCAAGTTCCCTCTCGCTTAAATTTACTCGTTTGTCATTGTTTCTGACCACTCCAATGTACGTGATCTACTTGCCAATCTGCCTGATCTCGTCCCTCGAATCTTCTTGAAATATCTACCAAATATGCACCTAATAGAAACACCAGGAAATCCCATAAACATCTGGTTGTATACACTCAAGCTTACGAGGCGTCACTCTCAGCCTGTTCTGTGCGTCAACATTACAACAAACAAAAATCGCTGATTGATCTGAAAGAACGATTGGTTGTTTGTTTGTTTGTCCGTAATCACTGCCCACCGGTTGAACATCTACTCATCTGGATTGAATAAGGCAATTTATCATTTTTGTTCTTGCGGTTGTAACTTACAGTACTTAGCCCGTGTTCTGATCGCAAAGGATTCCTTGGTACTAATGTTACTACCCACTGCACTCTGTCGTTGCCCGTGGTCTTCTAGCTCTAGGATTCATTAGTCCCATCCTTATCTTATGAAATGTCCTCGTTAAATTCCACTTACATCCTTTAGGGGTTATTACACATCATAACCACGGCAGTATTGGCTTGCCAGCATGCTGTTGTTGGGTAACTCCTAGAATTCCTCCTGGACGGCTCTATCAGAAGCTTATTCATACTCGTGTTCGATATGTGTGGGGTTCCACTAAGAGCTTCTGACCATATAAGTTGAAAATAACTCGAAATTGATGATAGCTGTTGCAGATCCCTTTCTAAAAGAAGCACCAGACTCGAGTTTCGCTCCTGTTGGAGCTCGTCTGTAGTGCATATTCTTGCCACTGCCACGCTTTCATGAGGCAACCGTTTTGACCACTGCGTTAATTGACCTTACACCAGGCCTGATCGAGTTACCACATCTGAAGGCTCAATCACTTTCTCTGGTGAGTAATGAACAGGTTGCTTGATCTTCTTGATAGGAGACACGGTAACTGTTCTGCTGACTCCAGTCGATGACTCCACAACATTTGCGAGTGATTTTCAGCTTATATGAAACAGATTCCCTACTAATTACGGGTAAATAAAATGTCGCTTACAATCTCTGTGACTTCAGTTTGGAGAGGATTTCCAGTTGCTGGGTTATCGATTGGAATTAACATTGGGCAACCTCATCATTATTTACTAGATAAAGTGGTTTGGCTCTCAGATGTGACCTTTCGGTTGTGCCAAATATGAGGTCAGTGGCGCAGTGGTCAACACGGTTGCCTAGTGAAAGCGCGGCCGGAGATCTAGTGCAGGCCGAGACAAGGCTATGTACGATAAACGAACTCTAACGGGAGGGAAACTCGAGTCCGATGCCTCTTTTCGAAAGCAGCCGACTGAAAGGTCTATAGGACTGTGAATGTTACGGTCGAGTTTGAGTAGTCTTCAGGCCGTATCAGTCAAATCTCCCACTACTTATCGTCAAGTTTCTGTTCAGTTAATGTGGTGTTTGCCGATGTGCGCCGTAACCAGTTGACTTCCGCCAATGCACGTTGGAAGTCCATTCACTCGTTTCGCGTTTTTTATGTCATTGATGTCAAATGGGGTGAAGTTTGTTTCCCCTTCCTTTATTCATTTCCAACCAGATTGACGATCACATTCGACAGTTAATATCAAAGTCAAACGTGGCAGCAGATGCTTCCAAACTAGAAGCTTTGTTGTTTTGCAAACTGGATCTGCTGCAGATTGTTTGCACTCACGAAAACCATCTCTCGGTGACAAACATCACGTTCCCAATCCGAGACCTTCTGGAAGGTCTTTTTTACACAGTTAATGGGCTGGTTCGATATTCACCGGGCGACTCCAATTTAAGTGACGGCATGTTAATGACATGTACTGCCCCTCGTGGAAGCGAGCACGAACATTTGCTGATCAATATCCTATCTCATTTGGTCCTCTCTGTGCTCGCGAATGGCCTCAACGTGAAGTACGTGTGCGTTTTGTTTTGAATTAATCGTTTGTTTTACGTTTGAGCTGTCCTAGCTCTCTGCTAGACTTTGTTTGTTCCGACTGGTGTGAATTGAACGTCACTCACATTTGACCTCAACTTTCACAAGCCAACCATTTTTAAAGAGAGCGTCAGGTGTCGTTTTTGTTAAAGCTCATCAATAAGTTGTTTACATATCAGGATCATAACTTAAACACTCAGTATCGCATTCATCCGATGACGCCGCCGTCACTACAGATAGGGCCAGGAAGACATACATCAAAAACGCTTTGATGCTAAACTTCAGGCGACTGATTCGTATTAAGCTTAAGAATTTACATCAGAAGACCTGACGACTCATATAGCAGTCTGTAGCTAAAAAGTAGGATCGTCTTTGCCATGTCGCAATTCATGCAGCCTCGACTCAGCCTAATCAGTCGTCCTTAGTGCTGTGTAGTCCGGTACTTTACTCCGTCAATCAACTGGACAACCCTTATAGCATACAGGATGTATCAGTTTATTTTGCGCAGGCTGTGTGACAATCTGGAGGGGAAAGAAATATCTACCTAGTGATCTGTTTTGGGACTGACTTCTAATTCTGAGTTTCGGACCAACACGTAGGCAACCGGCTACCAGGCTGATCCTTTAAGGGACCTATCTAACTCATTGTGCTATCCTTAATCTGCCACAGTCAGTAACTTAAGTATACTGTTGCCTTTCCTCTCTCTGTACACATGCTCTAACACTCATTATCGTCAGAATAGTTTATTTGCTCACATTTTACCCATAGTTTTATCTGATCAGAGGAGGTTGCTGTGTCGGGAATGAATTGCTACCAATAGCCCATTGCTTACAGATTGATTTGAAGTACCTGTTTTTCACTCTGACCCAGAATTCGTAATTGAAGCGGCTTGGTTCATTGAACTAGCCGAAGAATGTTTTTGGTAGTATAACATCTTGATCTTTACACACGTCTGGTTTGTACTGAGAATTAAGAGGATTCAGATGTGAACCGAAAGTCTTGTGTTGCAATCTTTCACTCTTCAAGTCGATATTCTGCTACGATATATTGAATTCCGTGTCAGAACTCGATCATTCATATGAATAACGCGTTATGCGACGGACAGGCGTTCCCTTTGAAATAGGGACGAACTTTATTAGAATTCCAGTTGTGTATCGGATGTAGGATTGCTACGACGCTCGATTACCTTTCTGGATCTCACTTTGAATCGGCTCGTATGACAATACCATTTAGTGTACGTGTTGCACGCTTAGTTTTATGGATGCGTTCATAGTTTCGGATCATCACCGTTGTTTCCAAAGGTTTCCTAATCTTCCTAACGAAAATCTCGGTAGAATCTTTGTATTATTGTGTCTTCTGTGGATTTATTTGTATGATTCTGATAGCTGATCGCGCTAAACACGTTATCTTCAGTGGCTCAGATTGGTTACTGCAATTACTTGGCTATGCGTAACTATTGTTCCGTTTTTCATTAAATCAATGCCTGTGTTAGTGGTCAGTACCTACATTTCGTCTGGTAACCTTAATCGCTTTGACCCAGTTTGTTACCTTATTTGTTGCTTGTTTCTTGTTTAATCGGCTGCACTATTGTCGTAGCTAAAACACTTTCATGTTCCGAGTTAGAATATATGCCTCGCCTTTATAATTTCCGTGGTCGTCATCAAATTCCTGGTGACTTGGCCACCTTAACTACAACAACGATCAGTGAGCAGCTGTGGGTTCGAGCTCCAACTATGTATCTTTAACGCAACATAACTTCTTGATTGCAATGTAATCCATACGGCTGTAAGTAATGTTGTCTTGATATGGTACAGTAACATATGCTTTGACGACCAACAGGTCAGATTAGCTAGGGATTCCGTCCCATGGTGCTGTCTGCCCGCATGCAAGCTATCTATTTTGCCGCAGATTTGAACCGGGTTGTTGTCACGTCTAATGGTTTGTCTTTAGGGAAGGAATGAGGTTGTGTAGCAAGCATTGATTTTACCCCCAGAGTAGCTGGAAGTGGTTTCAATGGAAAAAGATGGAGGTGGCCCCTTGTGTGAAGTATAGATTACTACGCTGATTAGCATTTCGACTGTTCCAAGTTTGGATATGTACTTTGTCTCATTGACGACTGTAGACATTATCGGTTGTGAAAATTTTTTGCGAATGACAAAAGGCTATGTGGAACACGTGCATCTCACGCGAACATGGACTGGTGAACTGGGCTAACCTGTGGAGCAAAAATGTAGTATGTATTCAGCAGATACCTTCCCGTAAATATTCCCTCAGTCGTACCAGACACATGTGTAGGTTATAGCTGTCGGAGCGTTTAAACCTATTCCCCAAAAATTCATAGTTGAACACTGCTAGATACATTGATCTGTTTAGTTGTGTAAAATTATTAGACATTATTTATAGGAGTATGGTTTAGTATCTTCAAGATTTGTGCATGCTTGTTGTTTTGCATATGACTATCCTATTTTGGTCGAACTAGTAAGTGCGTGTACAATTTGTGGTGTCCGTGATAAGCTGAGAATGGTTGTGGTAAAATATCTTTGCCTTAATGTTTCGGTTTAGCATTCCGTACTTTCTTGATTGTACTTGACTCCCATGTCCATCCACTGTTTCATTTCAGTCTACCTAAAGTACATTGGCAAGCCAGTTCGCTTTTATGCTCTTTGCTTGCATTTCACGAAGCTGATCCCCGCCTGTCCAGTACCGTCAGAAAACAGTTGCAGAAATCGCATATAGTCCATAGTTTATCTGCAATAGCCTGTCTCTACATTGGTTTGTTGGACCTACTCGAAGCACTGGTACGACGAATTGTTGGTAGTTGGCGTGCATTTGTGATCCAAAACGATTTCCCCGCTCATTTCCAGCGACCTATCTCGTCCAGATCGTTTGTGGATGACGGATCCGATAAGGCCAGTGTATCATCAGTAGAAGTCATTCCGTCTAAAAGCCAGAGTGGGAAACGACGGGTAAGTTTGGTTACCCAAGTCCCAGTCATATGTGACCTTTGAATTTCAGTTTGTAAAGGGATCAAAAGATCCGATCTACATTCGCAATTCCATTAGTGTGACACCAAAGAATTCCTCCTCAAACTTCTCCTCGCATGGAACAATAGTCAGTAGCCCGGAGCTACCGTGTACAGACCTAATTCAAATGAACACGCTCAAGAATCTTCTGTTATCTTCTGTTTGGGTAATGTACCATGCAGATGAGGCGGCGTTTTCAAAGTGGATACGTGATGCAAATAAGGACTCGCGACATCGGTTGATCGTCATTCTGTATGTCGTGTTGAATTTATTCAAACAACCGGTTAGTTTTACATTTGTTTTAATCTTCCCATTGGTCTGTGATGCTATACGGTTTCGAGGGTTTATATATATATATATATATATATATATATATATATATATATAAATTAATCAAAAAAGAGGGTAGACACTGAGTGGTGAACGATTTATTGTGACGTTTCAAATCCACACTAGGATCCGTTATCAAACAAATAAATGTGTCGGAGTGAGGTTGTTCTACCGCTCACCGTGTCCGCCTGTC
>QNGE01003987.1:53203-70889 GCA_008508345.1 Paragonimus westermani
AGTGCGACATACAATCCTATGAGTGTAACTGCTTTTCGTCTGACTGCTCCCCTTTGGCCTGTCTGACAAGGTTGCACCTGGAAGGACCGGAGTCCTAGTCAGCATAGTCCGCCGGATCAAAACAGTACACAAGCCCGACCACCACGTCAAGGTAGCAGTATAGGTCGGGTGTACCTTCGCACTTAGATTTGGATTCACAACAGACGTTTCTCTCGTTTCCACCTTCCATATTCTGCTAGCTAAACCAACAATGCAGTTACAATCAGTTGGTAGTTATTGCTGCCTACCGTGTACGAAAAATTGTCCGTGGTTTGTCCGTTAAAACAGGATTACTTCAACAGTTCTAGTAGACGATGATGCGTTAGATTGATTGCTTGGCCCCATCATCTGTTGACGTTTACAATGGATCTCGTGCTTCACTACCACCTGAAACCATTTTTTCGTTCAATCATGAAAAAGAACTGAAACGGTAAGACAGTTCGGTTTAGAAGAATTCATCAAAATATCTCGTGAACCATTTTTGCTCCCTAAAAATAAATCACACCTACCAATGTGCTCGGTGATTAGGGATCTGTTGTACGGACGTATTTTCTCAACTGAACACTGAAAATGGCAAGCCATTATGCGTGGTCGGTAGTGTGTCTCCTCATTAGAAATTACGAATTTCTTACTCAGGCAACGAGCGTGTCACACACATGTCCGGCGGCATACGGTTCGGATCAGGCTGTAACAGTGACTGAAGCCAAACGACGCCTGCGCTTAAGCATCGTCACAAGTGGCTTGCGGTGCCCACTTGTGGTTCAGCTCGTATCCGGTGTAAGTCCGAAGGAATAAGAACAGGAGATGTAGGAGTGAGGTCAATGTCAATTAGCCAACTAACAGACTACCTCCAAACTGAAACTCCTATCTCTCGAGAAATGAACAGAGACACTCCAATCGTAAGCTCTGTACTGAGAAGAAAAGTATTGAAAACGTAATGCAAGAAGTGGTTAAATATGCGAGTACATGTTAGTGCAGTCTAGAGAGGATATAGAGGATAAGCAAGTCGCAAGGTTGGACTGGAAGAAAATTGAGAAAGCACTCACCACACAGCACACCAACAAAACTAGAAAAAGGGACAGATAGAAGGTCACAGACATCTGGGTTTCTGAAAGTGGGAGTAGGTGAGTTTCAAACGGCGAACATCGTTAATTGATGTGAACAAGAAAAAGTGGATATAACTAAAATAACCGTCGGCCAAGTGACAACGAGTACCTTAGGATCGCACACATTCTAAGCAGAACAGAATCATGATATATACATGTTGAACATATGTTATAATTTTTAGTAATTTGTTTCCGCCTTTTCTCTCTCTTCAGATCACTCCTGACCCAAGCGGGCAGATTTCTGGCGAGGTGACTTTTACTAGACAAACGCCAAAAACCAAGTCGTTTCATTTTGTCGCCCCTTCGAGAATGAAGAGCTGTAAGCTTCCTTCTCGTGATAATTGAAGTTTTTGGTGCGAAATCTGAAACCTTTTACGTTGTGGTTATATTGTGAATGGAAGGCTGGAAATCAATCAAATTCACATGTTCCAAATTAACTTGCAATCCTGAGCCTAATAAGCTAGCTCTGTGGATGCAGTGGCCAACTGGTGTAAGGTTTGAGGTGGACTGATGATGCTCTGGAGTAGGGAAATAAATTCGTTCACCAATGAGTAAGCTGCTGTAGGTAGGCTTCGTGTCCTGAGCTTGACCTCAGCGACTCACATAGTTGGTGACTGGAATGTTGGGTAAGATGGTGGCTAATTGGGATCAACGGCACGAATGTTATCGTTGTTTGAATGAGTTATCTGTGAAGTAAGTGTACCTAATAACGCGGCCGTAAAGAAACTGTTTTTACTGATAACGCCTTTCTTTTTCTCATAACTGTGTTGTTTGTTTGTTCGTTTGCAAGGTGTAGGTACCTTGATGTTACATGTTTGATTAGTGACCTAGCTGTTTATTAGTTGTTTCCTCTTCTCTCCTGATCAAATCTTGTTTCATTCGCGATGGTATGACAGCTAAGTACCAGCATTAACCGTCAATATATTGCCGTCTTTCATTGTGATGATGATAATGACTGGCAGCAGCCAGCAATCAAAACTCCACCATCTTCGGCGAATGCACAGCCACCGCAAAAGCACAGTAAATCGTCGTGCCTGTTAATCAACTGTTCATGACCATTAAAATGATCAACACTTGCATCTGACCGTTTGGTTCACTCCATGATGTTTACTTGCTCGATTGTATAGTCCATACGGGATGACTTGTAGCAGTAAACCAGAGTATTTACGAAAACCAGTGTGCCATGAGTTACGCGGATAGGTTTGATAATGGTAGTTATGCTTTCATTTCCATACATGCATACTGTATAAGATATTCGATTGAAAACTTGGATCACATTGCTCTATAGCTTTCTGGTGTTGTATTGCTGAATTGGTCCGTATTTGTTAGTGCTCCCTATTATTCACTGCTTAATTGCTTAGGATTATTTATCTACCGTATACTGTAGTATAGCGATTGTCAACAGCAAACATCATCAAGATCGTTCAGGTTTTTTCTACTATGAAATATACCTTGTGTAAAATCGCTTGACATACTGGATGAGTGGTTTATCTGAAGTAACACATTTTCGTCATTTATTGACAATTCAAAACGGTATTACTGTTTATTGAGAAACATCGCTGTATTTCCAACTCCTGTTCTGTAAGAATGTTCACACACTGTTTCAGTGTAAACTGTAATAACAGTCTGCATTATTGAACAACATTCCCAACCGAAGCTATTTCACACCTCTTACTTCTTGTTATCGTGTTGGACATCTAATACTTTTTCTAAATCTTCTGTGTGCACACTTTCTCACTTTCTGCACTTTACGTTGACCTGTTGGATAACTATGGTAGCCGTGTGTTGCAGTTTGCCTGGATGTTTGAAGATAAAAAATACTATTATATCGCATTATTTTGTGCATTAATCTAGAAAAAGAGTATTTTCTGATGTTCCAGAACTACTCTATCATTAACAATCAGTAATTAACCGTTTCATATGAAATAGTTAATTTTGGATCTCTTACGCCTCATGCTCTCTATCCGGAACGAGCAAAGTGTGCCCATGTACTCACTTTGGAGAGTTTTGCTGGTTGTATGAATTGAGTTCCGTTAAATGCGTTGAGTTTCGGAAGACTGCTCAAACGTGTCCAATCTGAAAACGTGCGTACCACCAACATGGAGTCAACTGACTACGATAACCACTGATGAAATGTTCACACGTTCAAATCGAGTTACAGTCTGTTATCATAACGACCACTTGCACTCAGGTGGATTTTCCGAGGCTCGATGGTCAATACGAGCACCCACTCAACACGACGCTGGCATGGTAAGGTATCCGTGCTGTTCAATGTGAACAGATCTTAATGGCATCAGGGCTACTTTTCTGTTAGACCATGGTCGTCCGATATTGTAGAGCGACATGCTGTACAACTCAATTCACCTGCCATGTACGTGCTGCTTGAGTCGTCTAGTAACCTGTCTTAGACTTGTGCAATTAGTTACTCTTGCTGAATTATGTGCTGACTAAAGGTGATGTCCAAATCGGTCAATCGCAATCCCACCAATTTGAACAAAAGTGTCATTTTTCCATTAAATTTAACAAATAAACCTTTTTAGTACACAATAGTACATATTCCGTATTGTTTCTAATCGATTCCAGCACTCTTCCAAAAGGTTCGGCAGCGAGCTGGCTCAACCAGTCGTGTACCTAGTCAACCAACTGGTTTCCAACCGTCTGCTGGTGTGGCTGTTCGAGTGGACACGGATCGCACAAGTGTGGAGTCACAGCAATCGCTTCAGCAACAACGGCAGTATAATAGCAACTTGAGTTTGAGGCCAGATGACGCTTCTGTCCCATCTTGGCTAGCTAACACATCTACGTTGGCTGTGACTTCAATTCTTGAACGCATCACGACAGTGGGTTTTGTGTTTGTTCTTGTTTCGTCATGTTGACTCAAATCATAATGACAATATACTTATTATCTGTTCACACTCCGGGTAATGGAAGTAATGCACGGTACTACTTAGCTTAGAACAAGTTTACGGTTGACCAAACGAGTACACAATGTTCAGAAAACGCTCGGTTGTGAAAAATCCGGATTCTGGTTGATCTGGAACCGCCACAAGGGACAGTGTGCTCAATCTTGGCGAACGTTCTCTCAGCTGAGTTACGAAGACACACCAGGAATTCAGAGGTTTCATCTTTGAACTGAGTTACCCCCCCCCACTCAATCCACTGTGTCATGGAGTCCACCAACTGCTACAGAGAATTGATTACTGAAAGGGTTCACGGTAGAATCCATGATCATCTCAGTTGAGTATTGAAATTGCACCGCCGATACGCGAAAGTTAATGAGTTTAGCCTAGCCGTTTGAAATTGGACTCCATCGTACTCTATACAAAGAGCTAAAATGTCACCTTTTGTTGAATTCACAATCCAAACAGGAAATACGGACTAATAATGTAAGTGATCGGTTGTCGAGGATTATCCTCAACACTCAGGCTGACTGGTGCGATCAGTCCATCACGCACACGTAAGCTGAATTATCCTTCAGGCGGTTGTACCAAGCCATCCATTTTCAGCACTCAAAGCGTGTAGGCGTTTTGGTCCACTTTTGTTTTGTGCGGTGATGAGGAATGTGGAAAGCGATCGAAGTTGCATGCATGAAGGATTTGAAGTTGGGTGAAACAATTCATCCAACATTTACGAGTAACATGTTCAGAGGTGCTTAACTCAGTTCCAAACTTCCCCGTAGAAGTGGTGGATCCAAAGTAAACACTAGCAAGCCCAAATGCCGATAAACAAACAGTGCAATCGATCAGACCAAAGTCGGAACGGAACAATAGATAACCAATCGGACAGAATTCCTAAACGAAGAGATAACTCACCCATTAAATTCACAACCAATACGATTCGAGGCCAAGGTGCGGTAGCGACAGGGAGCAGCCATTCAGACTCCAGCTCAAGGACTCCAGGGAATAACCAATCGGACATCGGGTCCAAGTTCAAGTGCAACAAAATCAATTAATGGCAGGTCAGGCCAAAGGTCAAACACAACGAAAAGCGACCAACCAGAATTCGAGTCAGTAGGTCAACTCACTCTGCTATGTAGGAGCAGGCATCCGTCGAACTTCAGCAAACTCCACGCTCGAAACTATACGCTAAAACACTTACGCACTGATTATGTCACCTCGCTTGGTGATGAAACGTTTGCAACCTAAGTGCCAAGCTCGGGGAGCCTACCAGTACCAAAGACAAGCTGTTCTTATCCACAACGAACAAAAATCCAGTCACATTTCGGTTGTTTAATCAACTTTTGAAAACTCAAATTCTATTGTAATCACTTAAATTGTACGCGGATTTCGTTCAGGCCTTCTGATAAACAGACACATGAAAGCAAGGATAGATCGGATTATGAGGCGCTATACTTAACATGTTAGGTGAGAACTTCAAACTTTTAAGTGGATGAATCGATCTGCATCATGCACCGACGAGATGGGGGAATCTTTATTGAGTACAAACGGTCGGATATCAGCTATACAGTTCATCCGCATGCAAACACACTTGTTGCTGAGTTGAATTGCAGTTCGCAAGTTTGATCTTGTGTGGATGAACTGGTTTTTAATACGTACTGGGCTAACTATCCCAGTTTGCTTGATTGTTTGTAACACTCACAGTCGATTATTTGCGAGCATGCGCGTTTCCTGTTTGAGATGTGCATTAAAGGGGTGGGAGAAGTTTCACTCTAGACATAGCATAAAGCGTGATCTATCAACACAATCACATGTCGCCTTACCGAAAACCGTTCCGAATTTTCTATCGACAAACACCTCACACGCGTCCTATGCATCAAGAGATTTTCCATCGAAGCTGGTCTCCTTCCTTACCTCTTTTGAAGTTTGGAGTGAAGGCTCATTGGTTTTGCTCTCTCTAAGCCGTTGATTGTCAAACTCCCCAATATGTCTCTCTCTGTCTTAGTTTTCTAAGCAAAACGTCAGTATACATTACTTGAACGCTAAAACCACATCAGTAACAGTTAAATGCGTTATTTATTGTAATCCAACTTGATTTTGTATGTATCTTCAGACAGTTTCTGGCTGCTGAGCTTAGGTCAGTCAAAGTGATTTGTCGAACTCAGACGGAACGTCATCTAGAGGTGATCTTAACTGAAAATATTCAGCACTTTTAAGACCTCATGTCGTGCTCCTCAAGCTCAACGGCCAAACCCACTCTGTGTTCTGGAATCGCCCCCCATCAAGTTATGGCATGCAGTTTGGGAAACAACACTCTCAATGCTATCCCATAATCTCTTACTGGTGGCTATATTTGGTGAAAGGTACAAGGCAGCTGGACTATGTCCCTCAAGTTTCGCGTTCCGAAATCGATGGGAAATCCAAACATACGCACCACATCAACTTTATTAGTCTGGTTGTTACTACTTAACGGTTTTTCTAGTAGGCACGGACAGACACAAATTTTTATTTGGACCTGCGTCTTCCGGGCAGACGGACCAGATATCTCTATCATTCCGTGTAATTCTGTAATGTTGTTGTCAATTCTATTCTCGGCTGAATTGTCTCCTGTCTTAGATTTTATGGGACCTGGATTGCTCGCAGGGACTACCAGGTCTTTCACTGTTCGCCTCGATACAATCGGAATTTGATCAGCTGATACCCTATCGGAAACCAAATTGTGACCTGGGAAACACGACTACTTTGCTGGATACAATTTCACGTGTGCTTTTGTTTGCATTGAGTCTGGATCAGAGTGCTGCGGCCTATTGTCAACTGCTGCGCTGCCTAAAGCAAATGATGGAAAAGGTGGGTGTTTTTTGTGTGAGTCGACAAAAGACAATCTTTCTTGAATAGCCTGTGCTGCTGTCGATAACAGATCCGTAACCAACTTTTAAGAGTGCGCAGGTAGTTTTTCAGTCAGATGCTGTGAGCTTTCAGGTTTTCAGTAAGCGTTTATGATCATTTTGGTATATGAACTAACAGGTTGTGATGTTTCTATGCGAATTTCTGTTCCCGTATATCACACTGAATAGGAATAGAGAACCTCATTGACAGCCGGGTGATTTGTTGTTTAGTAAACAAGTAGTTGAAGTCTTGAGCGTGATTTTTGCTGCAGATCATGGCTTTCGAGGGGCAACGGGACAAAAACTAACCACAGTATAATTTGTAAACTTGACATTATAAAACCCACGATTGCCACAACCATTTTCAGTCAACTAGTTATATGTGCACCCTAATCCGGGAACATAGCTGTTCGTCCGTCCGATCTATTAGACGGCATGCATCTTAAATGAGTCTTTAGCATGCGTGGAACTCTTATCAGGGCGAATGACAGAACCAGCATGTTCATAAACTATGGAATAGAACCACTCGGATCAGTCGGTAGGTTGAATCCTGTTTGTATGAGTTACTAGGCATCGTAATCTGTTATAAATGCTCGTTTTCCTTTGAGAAACAAAATTGGTGTACGGACACCACCGACGATTACAGTTATATAGCGTCATAAACAGTTTCGTTCTAACGGAAGTCATTATCTCTATCTAGATAGGGTTCACACAACAAAACTAGCACTTTTTCATGTCATCAGGGCAGAAAGAAGACATATATTGCGATATGTTAACATTTCATTTACTGTCATCAGTCGCAAACGTAAAACATGCCAGTTATATACATCAAATATTTAACGACACACAGGGACTAGACACACATACAAGCATACCACTTATTATGTAATCAGTGAATTTGTCGGGGTAATACGGTGAAGAAGAGCACTGAGCCTGTACTGACGGCTCAAAAGAAGGATGTTTGCCTATTCTTGCTCTTCAAGGGTGGTCATCTAGCCAACCACATAGAGCACAAATTAAAATCTGCTCTGGCTCGAACGTATGCGGCTGCTCAGTTGCGCTTATTTCATACCACTAGTGGATCAGCTCTCCGCAAACGCAACATTAGTTTGTCAAACTGTTCTGTCTCCCATGTTGTATACTAGTTGCAGTGACGTTTACATAGGCAGAACAGACCGACAATTAGCACAGCGAGTCGCCGAACACATCCCGGAGTGGTTGAAACATCAGATGACGCACCAGTCCCAACTTGGTGCATTGACTACTCGAAATCCAACGTCATCGATTGCTAAACACTTCATGACAACAGGTCATCAAGTTGACCCAGTAAACTCATTCAAGATACTATTGCGCAACCGAAATCCGAAGTTACTAGCTTTCTGCGAAGCGATGCTCATTCGAACTTACCAACCGACGTTATGTGCACAGAAGTGGTTGAAACAGCCGGTCGGGTTGCCATAGTCATGATTACATAATAAGTGTTGTGCTTGTATGTGTGTCTAGTCCCTGTGTTTCGTTAAATATTTTATGTATATAACTGGCATGTTTTATTTTTGCGACTGATGAGAGTAAATGAAATGTTAACATATCGCAATATGTCTTCTTTCTGCTCTGATGAAGTGGTTAAAGGGAACTCAGTGTTTCAAACTTTTTCATGTGTCGCTTAGCGACCAACCGTCTTGGTTTTCGTCTATGGGAAGTAACCATGTTGCTCTAAACGTTGTTTTTTTGTGTGGACCAACTCGTACATTTCCCTCCCACTTTGCGACTCATTTGAAAAAGCCAACTGTTTCTCGTCGATTCCATTTCAGTTCCCAAACTTTGTATTCGAGGACAATCCGCATTGGTTGTCTGCCTTTCTCTACCATTTACTTGCGCTGTGCGCATTGGACAGCCATGCTGTTCGGTCTCAAGCGTCTCTGCTGTTGTTCCACGTGATGCGGAGTCACTACATGCTGAATAAGGTAACTGGAATTCTTTGATCATCTGGTTAGTTTCGTTTAGGTGTCAGGGTTACCTCAATTTAATGAAACTTTTCAACTGTGTGGAACCTGACTTTGATCACTGTTCAGTTTAGATCTGAGCGTTTGAAAAGGCTAGGGAGATTTTCCTGTATGCGTGGCCTAATGCACTTACTGAGGCCTAGTTACTATGTTTTATGCCGCTTTCAAACACCAGCCGATACTTTTCGTCTTAGTTCTTTTTCAGGTTAAGTAAACTCTCCGGAATTCTGTATCTACCACAGTTTAATATCAGTGACCATCTGACAACAGGTTTTAAACTTGTTTTCGACTTTCTGCTCGAAGCACACTGTTTTGATATGAGACACATTAATAGTCACGCATAGAAAACACCTAGTGTAGTGAGTGCATATTTCACCATGTGTTCCTTTGTCCTTAACGAGGACGAAACAGCCATCTCCAGTTGACTGGACGGTCGGGAACTACATCACAAACATTTTGCCGTCATCTATTCTAAGCTCTGAAAATGCAAATGATTAACTCACTCCCCTATCATTGAGCGGACCAGTTCAGCTAATCGCTGTGGCTTCGGTCGAAGTGTGAACATCAACTGCTGTTGACAAAGGTCTGAACTGAGCTTGCCGAAACTGATATCAAACGTCAACTACCGGCAATGTCAATTTACCGGCAGTCAGCTATGTCGTGAGCTTTCCCCACACGTCGCTTTCCACTTGGAGAAGACTGTCACGGGCACAACTGAACAGGGCTTCCAGAAAGTAGGTCTCGTTGTTTTATCGGTAATACAGAACATCATTAGGTAACTACGCCTACTGTGTATCTAAGTATTTAATAAGGGGAGATTGTGTGTTTCGTTTTTGAGCACAAAATTGTGAAGTTCTTACTACAAACCAGTCGTCGGGTCAATATTCGTATTTAGTGGATAGTGGTGCATGCGTAATGGTACTCTTAACTGTGATAGCTTGACTACCCACTAAGAAATAACGATATCCCAATGACAGTCAATGTAAAGGTTTGAATCTTTGTTGTTGGAATTGCTGTACAAGCATAGTGCAGTGAGTGGCGCTCGGTAGGATCGTGTTCTGTCCTGTCCATTTGTGCTGTTCTCTGTTCCGATCCGGATCCAACCACGTCATGCGTGTCCGCGTGTCTACGCACCGAATCACATCCAGTTGGAACGTTCCAATTGGCTGAATGTGGAGATGGTGACTGCGTGCGCGCTTTCGCGTATGGAAGGGAGCTTTCGGGCTAGCGAATGTGTGGACGCGCATGTGCAGGTTGGGTTGATGGGCCACGTGAGAAGGGAGACGGTGGCTACATGACCTCCCAGCTGTGAGGTTGCAGTGAAACAGCAATCACAAGTCGAACAAGAACATGCACTGATCGACCGGATTTAGTCTTGTACAGATTTATTTCAGGTGTTGTGTACGTGTCCTTTGGAGTATATTCATCTAGTAATCACGTTAGAATGAGACGATCGATCGATATGTTGTTGCGAGATGCGCCGACGTCCAACGTGTAAAATTTGTTCGAGCGATTCAGAACACGATGCGCACCTTTGTACGTTGATTTTAAGGTGCTGAAGAGCTTATCACAGCGGGGAATGCGTACGAGCAATCAGCCAGTTTGTTAGCGTAAGTGGTGAGTTTGGTTTGTAATCGTGGTGGTTGATAAGCTGTCTTGGACATAAAATATTGCAAGCGAATCACGTAATTTGTGGGATCAGGAATGATCGCATTTTCCAGTAGCTGATCAGGTAAACGTAAGCTGGTGCCATAGGTAGGTTGTGCTGATAATCATTGACTGTCAGCACGAACAGAGTTACGTAATCCAAGAAGCACAAGTGGCAGTTGATCAAACCAAGCGGTTGATTCTAGTCAGAGCAGCCTTTAATATTGAGTGAAATCTTTGGACCATTCCGTTGGATTATGGATGGTATGCTGTTGTACGATGCAATTGAATTCCAAGGAGATGTGTGAGTTGCTTAAATAAATTAGAATCGAATTGAGAGCCGCGGTTCTTAGTTATAGTGGATAGTATGCAAAAGTGTGAAATTCATCCGACTACGAATGCTCTTGGGAGGGTTTGGGTAGCGTTGTCACAGATCGGGAAAAATTTAGGCCACCGAGTAAATCTGTTGATGCATGTAAGAAGATATCGGATGCGTGAAAGGGTGAGACGATAGTTACCTATGTCACATTAGAAGTTATAACCGTATTTAAAGTTGGGCTCTACTTGCTGTTTCCTCCAGCTCAATCCGGATTTCTCATACTCTTAGAATTTTACTTTTCCATTCAACGATACAATGAAGATACATTCATCATCAGTTTGAACATGGAAACATTTATTCAGTACATTCTAGAGTCAGCCAGTACCCATTTCTATACTTCTGAGTCTTCCACTGTTTTTCCTTGTTGACAATGTTTACTCTACATGTATTCTTTCGAGAACAAAACTCTGACAGTCATGCTGTTGATAAGAAGTCACATGAGGAATGAAAAATTCAGCTGTTATTTCTGCTCCTTTTGTACCATCCGTATTTTCCGTTTTGTGATTCAAACAGTCTTGGTCATAGAAACTCATTTGAACCGCTCAATTTGTCATCCTTATCGAGGTCCAACATTTGGAGCTGAATACTGACTCAATGAACTCACAATTTTTTTTGTGATAAAGAGAATTGACATATTTCTTCTCCTGATACTACTTCTGGTTCCCATGATGCATTCAGTTTGCGCTCACTGTCCTGCCGTGTGTGGATAACTAAGACATTTTGGGGAAGAATGATATCACTAATTTTGGGACGGCAACCAGTTACGCGAAGGCCATTTGGGTTGGACTGAAACCAGTCTCCTGAAATGTGGATGGACATGATGGGAAGAATATTGTGTCTCATATTAGTTTTTGAGGGAGGGTGTCTTCTTGAGAGATTGGATTTTCAAGGGCGATTCTCGCTGTCCCACCCGAAAATGAATGAGGTAGTCTTCCATAGGTAGGAACTACGTAAAGGAGGTTTAGAGTACATCAGTTGCTTGAAGTAGTTGCGTAAGAGTTCATTTGTTAGTTACCGGATTCCATACGAACGAAGTCAGTTTGAACACGAAACAAACAACCAAAATGCATCGTTTTGTGTACCTTAGATTTGTATAGAAGCTGTTGGGAGTTTCCAGATTTTGGTACCGTTATTCATGTGAGATAGAGTGAAGTGTGCAAGAGAGCTCGATGAGTTTTGGCTGTAACCGGTCATCTCACAAAGTTACCGTAGCAATTAGTACTTGGTAGAATGCAAGTTGCTTAAAGTTTTCCGTGTTTGCTCTGTTTTGTGGTCGAAGTATTGACTACTATATCAATGTTTCCAGTATTTTTGGGGATTGCGTTAAGTAAAGGTCATAATCTGGGTAATCATGTACGTTTAACGGCTGTGTTGTTGACTGTGAACATGACGATAAACTGGAAGTTGCTACTGGACGTCAGCAAATTAAAGTCGATTCGTGAGCCAGATATGATGAGCATATGTTTTATATCAGTCACTGTCCAGTCAGTCGAGGGAAGTGAAACTGAACTGTGGGTGGAAAACACAGTCACAATGATCGTTCGCTTTTTTGAACTTCCCGTGACCGAGGTTGGTTATCTTTGTAGGCGATAATGAGAAAGAAATGTTTTTGTGAACAAAATATAGGCGTATGGAATGCGCCGGCGATCGATTCGGCCATTGCCATATTTGCCACCTGACTTTCTTGAATTGACTTACCAGAACTCTGTAGGTCAACCGAAATACTTAAGAGAATTCTGTCTTATGACCACTGTTGAAAAGAAGCGACTCAGTTGCACCAATAACTGATATTTTAATCCAGGTTCCGATCGTTTTAGGTCAGGGTGCAGTCGTTCAACTGATTAATCCTTCCGTACAACAACCACAATTGAGAGAACACATAAGTGTTGATAGGTTTTGGGTAGGTGACATCTTTTCAAGACTCATTGTGAACATAGGTTCTAAACTGGGTGTTCAGTGGCGCAGTTCGAAACGTTTGATTCGTTGACTAGTACGAATGTCGGTTTGTCTGTGCATTGACTAAGCCCCTGGTATGTGGATATGAGGTAATCTCAGATTTCTTTTTGACACTTGGAAGTGGTAAACCTGTCTGGGTAGACAGCCCGTCGCAGCATGTTGATAAACAGGTGGAGTTCATCATCTCAGATTTTTGTGAGTTTCCAAAATTAAGGAACTATAATGACTCATTTTTCTCCAATTCAACCATGAACTGGGTGGATGTGCGTGCCCTGTTGCACGACACAAGGGCACTGCTTACATCTGCAGTGATTGGCAGTCAATAAGATTGTTATTCATGTATCTACGATGGAGACCGGACGTCCGAATACTCGCACACAGTTCTTCACTTTTTAATTTGCCCATGTAAATCTCAGTTAGGATTGAACATAGGAGAGAGTTTACTGTCATGCCAACAACATTTCTACGTAAACTCCCATTGAGGTAAGATTGTACGTTAACGCAAAATCACCCTTTGAGAATATCAATCAGGAGTCCCATTTTTGTCCGAATAATCAATGTAATTACCGATGAAACTAATCAGTTCTACCAACTGGACGTTCATAATACGGAACGGCTGTCAGCTGAGCATATGCTAGAGTTTACAACTTCCATGTATCATATAGCATCAACAAACTTGGAGCCATCCAACAGACTATGAGGACAATTTTCGGTGCGTTAGTTCATAACAAGCAGCTAATGATTGCATAGTTGTGTGATTGGGCAAATCACACTTGTGTAAAATCAGTCTAAGTTGTATATTTTGTTTATAGATCTACATCAAGCGATTAAAACAAAGAAAGATAAAACTGTTTGGTTCTGGAGCTTGCACCTCCACCTATGTTATAAATTCATTGCTCGTAAACCTTTCGTCAACACTTTTTCCATTTCGTTTTCTATCTTGCGGAGTTTATTTTCGTCTGACACAATTTGTCTGTGATAAGTAGTTTGGCAGATTGGATAGTTTAGAAGAGATCCCATTGCGAAAAGTCTGGACTTCGATAGGATGCGAACTGGCGACAGAAACAGCATGCCCAAACGCTGTAAATGCTCTACCAGCTGAGTTACGAAGCCATGCCGGAAGCCCAGAAATTTCACATTTGGAACTAGTTACCTACCCAACCTTATCATCTTATTCACGCGTTCGGATTAATGCATGTCAGCCATCTGGCGCCTTTACGCGGTCTTATGAATAAAATATTATTGCGTACACGTATTGATTTTTTCGCGAAATGGTGTGCTAGAGTAACGTGTGTTTTAGGGAAATTTTTTTGTATGGTATACTTTTGTACGTGTTCGCCAGATCAGTACATTAATTTTGTACCGACAGTCGGCCTTGAAATAAGCTACGTTAGCTGCTTTAGGAAATTAGTTCCAGTTTCTGGTTGATCGTTCGAACAAAGCGAACAGCATAGCTGGGTGCAGCAAGTTTTGACTGCATTTCACTTTTACCCGGACTAACAGACATAACAGTAGCAAAAAACGTTAGATGCAAATATCTGTGAAAACTTGGAAACATACCTCAGTTCGTTGTTGCGTCACGCCTGGGAAAACATGAGCACAAAATATATCATAACTTAATTAGCTTCCGCGTTCGTATGTTTATTGATCTGGCACCCGGACTTCCTCTTTTCTTACCAGTTTCATTCAGTTATGTATAATCCAACATCATAGCAAATTACAATCCCAGGAAAACAGACGAAAGTATCTGCAATTCAGCGGCGCACCAGATGAGCAATCAGCCTGATATGACCCGTGGATTATTACTGGAACGGTTCAAATTCATTCCAACCAATACCCAATCGATGGTACTGCTGATTGAAATAATTAGTACGATAGAAATTAGCATTGTGTATCGAAAATTGATGTTACATTGCCTGCACCTGTGAACTAACTTCGTCATTAGTAATGTGCTGTGAGTTCACATAATAACGAGTAGTTAGCATATCGTGTTGTCATAAAACTGAGTACAACGATGCATAAGAAGGAGTTCATGTATAACACCAGAAACGTGTTAATAATCGTTTACTAAGTATATCTAGGTAATTGCATAGGTTGCTTGTCCAACGGAAGATGTTGGACTGGAAATACGACTTTGATCAACCAAAATGAAACCAGCAAAAAAGCAAACGATGTTGCCCTCAGACTAAGAACATTTTCCCTTCATTATTGTTCTGGATATTTGTATTTCTTGCCAGAAGGATCATGGCGAGCCTTTAATCAATGGAACAAACTGATTATACTCACACAATTTGTTCAATTGTGACATGTACGGACAGGTTGTAATTGTTTGATAAACACCTATCAATTGAGAGGGTTCTATTAATACGATGTGCGCCTCACATGTAAATCACGTCTTTTGTGAAAGCTATTATCCGATTGTGATACTGTTCCGTATCACTTAACGTGGTTAACATGATAGTGTTATGGGTGATGGTGTTAGAAACACCCAAATGTGATCGCTAACTTTTTGAGCGGATTCATAGCAGAACGTCAAGTTACCACATACACCACTTATACTGTGGAATAAAATGGAATAGGCGATTTATATGAGAATTCATAGAAAATGTGTGATTAAATTGCAGAATCAATGCTCGTCCTCCTACAGAGAGATCTCGGAGTTGCAGGGCCATCATAAAAGTTTTTTTCTCCGTAATTTTTCGGAATAGACTTGATCAAATTTGGCGAAAAATACCGAAATTTTGTAACACGGTTTATACGTAGTTGATGTTTAATAGCTTTTTTTTCCTGCACGTTGATACATCGTTTATTTAACATCCTCACATGTTTTTCCGCAAAATTCACAGTTAAGTTTTGGTACGTTACGGTTTTTCTCCTTTGTACTTTTTTTATGAACTGTATCGTGCTGTAGAATACGTTACAAGTTTCTACATTATACGCTCTCCTCACTAACTACAAAATTGCTTGTTTGTTCACCAGAATCTTTCGCAAATCCGGAGCAATTTGTACGCTGCGTTTGCACCTCTATACACTCCGAATCAGCACCAGGAAGACCTACATCCGAATAGGTTGAAGTACATTCCGTTTTTACAACGTCACGTGAACCTGAAGGATTCATTACGCAACCTTCGTGCTTTCGTGGATGAAGACGCCACTTCGACTGCCTTCGCTCATCGATCCATTATATGCCAGTCTGTCAGTGACCTCAAAGAGGAGTCGCTATCCTCCATGAGACGTTCAGTCTCCAGTCCTATCTTTCAGGCAATAGAGAATGATGGTCTGTTAAACTTTTCTGCTCAGATCACGAGATTGGTAGAAAATCTATGCGAACTGTCTGAAGACGCAACTAGAATGCAAATGAAAATATCTTCGTCGCATGTTCACACAAAATCGCCGGTGGACTCCGAGTACATTTTAAGCCTGATTGATACTCTCTACTCGATGGCGGATCGCTGTCGATTGTCCCCGGAAATGCGTCTATATTGGCTGCTACAGATCATGGAGAGACACAACACGGTTCGTTTAACATAAACCCATCTTTTGTTTCAAACATAAAGAATTGCAGTTACATAATTTACCATCTGTTTCTGCTCTTGTAATTCTTCAGGGCGCCACGTATTTTTAGCTGGAGAAGTTATATCATCGTTTCTTTCCATAACATTTCTGATAGGACCATTTACATTTTTTCCACCAATCTAATTCGTCGGTAGTTGAGAGGTACCCGTGAGTTTTGTCGCAAGTTGGGAACACTTCCGCTTCTCTATAACGTTTTCACTGTACAACGACCATTCATGAATCTCACGAAGGTGGACCATTGAGAGTGAAAACTCGTCTTTGGAACAGGGGCAGTTTACTTGTTTGCAGTTTAGCAGCATATCATTAGTTATGTTGTGTAATATCTTCAAAAAACGTCTTGAAGTATTCTTTTTGCCATTTTACTTTGGTTTCGTTAAAGAATAGTCGTGTTTACTGCTTAATACTCGCCCGAACTGTACGGTGATCACTGACAGCGTGTATCATTTCAACACAAATAGTTTCAACTTTATCGCATACTTCAGAACACATGCTAGCTTTACCAATATCAGTTTAATTAACCTTGTGTTACACGTTGCCAGCGGAGAAATTTAGTGTAGGAGTACGCGAGCAGACGATGTAGGTTCACATTGGTGCAAATATCTCTTTGCTTTTCTATGGATCACCTGCAACCAAATTTAGTCGATTTACACCATATCTCTCATTTCTCAGGCTAATGAAAGAGCTGGAATTTATCCCCTAAATGGAATACTAGGACCCATGGTCACTTGTTTTTGTGAAACTGTTGTCCAAGTTCCCGAATACTCTTCCGGGTTTTTTTGGTTCATCAGACCGAATACCCATGTTCGAGAAACCGCTTATAGAACTGATTATTCAAGAGACTCTACAATCATTACCCTGAGTGTATTATATTCCTTTCTCCCCGACTGCATTCACCACAGTAGTATACATTTTCGAAACCTCAGTCCCATAAGGAAATCAGTTTCTGATGGGTATTAGGGGAGTTGGTTCATTTTCAGGTTGAACATCACCCGTATTTGATCGCAGCGTTCGCATTCAGATAGACTTTCCAGCCAGTCTCTGGCGCAGCGATCAACACGGTCGCTTCATGAACGTGTGACTGGAGTTCAAATCCCGGCCGTTTCAAGGACGAGCTCTAATGACAGCGAAACTCGAGTCTAGTGTTTGTTTACGAAAGAGGCTAGCTGGAAAGTCTGTTTGAATGCGAACGCTGCGATCA
>QNGE01003988.1:0-56486 GCA_008508345.1 Paragonimus westermani
TGCTAGGTTGAGCTCACAGACTAGACGAGCATTTCTTGCTACTTTGATTGATTCACTTCGAGCCTTCTGTGAATCACGAAGCTTTTACACCCCTTAAGTTGCATGTATGCCTTCCAAGCCATGTACCTACGTTAGAAAAGTCTTCTGACCCTGGGACGACCCCATGGGTTACGACCTGTTCCTCCGACTCGTTTCTGAGGGACGTTCTTATCTGTAAGAACCCAGATGTTATAGGCGTAGATCGCCCACAGACTGTCGACGTCCTCTGTGGGGACCGTTGGGTTCCAGACCATCGTATCAGCTTCCAATATTAGTATCTTGTTGTCTAATCGGTGAAACAGTTGCACCTTGTGTGCCTGCCCTACTAACGGGGAACATTGGAACGAAAAATAAATCCTCATGTGGTAACTCTTTTCCAGTAGTGCTGCAGGCAATACGTTTGTAGCGTCCGTGCTGTGCCGAATTAGGATCAGGTCTAGCACTGAGACCATCTGATCGGGTAGTGATCTCGTGGCCACTCTCACATGCTGTGTTAGTGTGAATTTGTTGACTAGGTCGGACAACCCGTTATCAAACCCTCTACCACTAACAAATCCCAATGACCAGTTGACTTGAGAAGCATTAAAATATCCAACAACCAGCAGGCGATAGCCTGATTGACGAGCCGACTGAAATGATTCCAGTAATGTTTCGTCTTCCTCTAGTGTTGCGCCCAGACTACGGTACACCCCGAGGACCACCAATGGAGGATTGACGTGAAGAAGGCTGAAAGTAGTCTGAACACCCACGCAGTTGCAGTCATAGTTCACTAGTGTCTGCCTTATAGAACGTTAGATCAACAATAGGCAGCCGCCCCCGACTGCAATTCTACGGTCCCTGAGATAACATTGGAACCCACGCGCGTTGCAAGATGGTAGCAACACTTCGTATGTTCCCTCCAGCTACTTCTCGCAACAGCGCTGAACACCAAAAAGTTCACAACCGATGGAGATCCATACGTCAAGTCAATGCATACACTAGCCTATCATTGGTCAGTGTAACATGCAGACCAGCCGCTTCCACTAAGACTGTCCGTGGACCGAATTCGGGGCAATGCGAAAGCACCGGGGAACAGCGTTCTTCCGAAGTAGGGGTCCAACAAAAGTCCTGTGAAGGAAAAAACATGAACAGGCGTGAGCAAAAGGCCCAGTAAATCATGCACACGACTTACACAATCGAAAGCTAAAACGACATCAACATCACGGCGCACGGAAAGTGGGCTATTAGCAGTAGAATTTTTATTGGTCACTCCGATTAAGCGGATACCCACTGACAAGTTGGTTATAACACATGTGTACACAGAACGAAGCGTTAGCCAAAATGCCATAATCATGGTCAAAGGAGTATATATCGAACCTCATCGACCTTATTGAAACATTTCGTGGACACTTCCCAGGAAGATCAATGTTCAAAACTTCGAACAAAATCTCAAATGTCGATGAGGAAAACCGAAGTTATTTCAGTGGGAGACAACGATCATCGTCGTAGTTAATTAATTGTGAGCAAAATAGTGTGACCAGAACGCAATGGTGCAAACAAGTAGAGGAATTATGAGGCAGTGTCCTGTAACCGGTAAGTGTTGGTCGTGGGAGCGTCATGCGAACACTGGTTACTCTGAAGAAGGACGACTTTACGAGTGTTTTGCCCACTTTCAATGGGTGTAAACTGAAGTTTCAAGGAAAATTGGATGTCTTTTCATCCACCACGAACTGTCACCATTATTCGGTTTTCAAATAGGCGCCACCAATATTTTCAACTAATCAAAAAATCACTACAGCCGAAGACCACTTACCCAGCAGCACGCCCCGTCACACAACTCAAATTCGATTCGTGCGCGTTCTCTAGTTTTGGTTGCGCTTTACAACTCCCATCTTCGTAAAGCACAGTCCCCGGTGTTCCAAACCCTCTACGAACCACTGAGTTTTCTGTTCTAGAGGTTGATGATCTTTTACTCAAGGTTAATCCATACAGTGCAATGGGCCCTGACATGATCCATCCCAGAATACTCAAGTAAGCAGCTGTTAGTCTGGCTGAACCCCTTTATAAGCTGTTCAAGCAAACACTCCAGACTAGCATCCTCCCTAGCGCATGGAAAGAGGCGATGGTCACACCCATATTTAAAGTGGGTGACCGGCACTCTCCGGCTAGTTATCGGCCAATGAGCCTCACTAGCATCCCGTGCAAAATAATGGAGCGCCTACTAAAGCGCGCCATACTCAATCACTTCTTATCAAATAATCTTTTTTCTTCCACACAGCATGGCTTCCTTCCTAATCGGTCATGCATAACAAACATGCTTATTTTCATGGATAGTCTGACGGAGGCCAAAGACAATGGCCTCATCTCTGATGCCATCTTCTTTGATTTTGCCAAGGCTTTTGACCGTGTCCCACACGGCCCCCTGAAACACAAACTGGAAGCCTACGGTATTCAAGGAGAGGTTCTTCGCTGGATTGCCTCTTTTCTTGATAATAGAACGTTTAGGGTCAAGACCGGAGCAGACCTTTCGTCTCCCTCTTTCATTTCTGCGGGAGTTCCCCAAGGGTCAGTTCTAGGTCCTTTGTTATTCCTCATTTACATCAACGACCTTCCAAGCAACATTTCCAGCAGCGTCCTCTTATATGCAGACGACCTAAAAATCTGGAATGCCACTGATCCCAGCGCACTACAAATTGATCTTGACGCGATCAAGCGCTGGTCGGACGATTGGAGTCTCCCACTAAATGACAATAAATGTGCTCACATGTCACTCGGTGGAGATTCTGGCAATGCCTTCATGATTCATAGCGCATCTGGCACAGTAGATATCATGAGAATCGACCTGAAGAAAGATCTGGGCATCTGGTTGTCATCTAACTTGTCCTTCACGTATCACCATGAGATGGCGGCAAAAAAGGGATTTGCCGCTCTTATGATGATTAGGCGCACTTTCCCCCGCATGGACAAGAACGCTTTTCAAACGCTTTACGGGACTTATATAAGACCGCTCCTCGAGTATGCCAATCAGGTCGTGTATACCGGCCTGCAGAGAGACATATTAGCTGTTGAGCGTGTCCAGCGCGCGGCTACCAAGATGGTCGCGGGCCCGAGTAATGTTACTTACGAGTCTCGACTTGAAATTCTTGACCTTTACCCACTTGAATTTCGAAGACTTCGCGATGATTTAATACTCACACACTTCTTCTTTAGAGTAGGTCTTGTAGAACAGTTCTTCACTGTAGCGAATGATGACGGCCGGCGAGGACATAATAGGAAGCTTTTCAAGCTTCGTCCTCGGACCTTTCTTAGGCAGCAGTTCTTTTCTTACAGGGTTATTAACTATTGGAACAGCCTTCCTTCTGAGGTCGTCAGTAGCGCTTCTAGGGATCGTTTTAAGGCTTTGCTTGATTCTCGTTTACCTAAAATTGCATTATGCGAATAATCTTTCTCTGTTCTTGGCATTCACTGTAATCTCCATGTGCGGTGCTACACCCTGTTTTCAATGATCGCCTTTCATATCAAGAGAAGCCCGCTGACACTGAGCAAGGAAAACCGACTGGATCCGGGAACCTTGGGCCGTTGCCTCGAACCCGTGTATCAATCGCTGAAATCGCTGCACATGTTGGCAGGTTTAATAGAGTGCCTGCGGGCCCTCTGTCCGTTTTCCCGTAACTTCATTTATTTAACTTTTTTCATCCCGACTTCTTTCTCTTTTATCCTGTTAATCGTCTCTTTTCTTACATTTGTCTTTTCCATCGCCACTTTTTATCTTGGCAATTCTTTTTTTCATCCTGGCAGGGTCGCCAAATTGTAACATGCAGGCCAGCCGACTCTACTTTGAATGCCCGTGACTTCGCGGACCCGCCTTCAGGCAACTTGGCGCACCGGAGAACAGCGTTCTTCCGAAGTAGGGGTTCGAACAACAGTTCTGAAAATAGAAGCAATATGAACAAGCATGAGCCGAATGACCAGTAAGCCATGCACACGACTTACACAAACGCAAACCAAGACGGCACCGACAACACAGCAGCACGGAAAGTACTTTGGCGGTTGTAGAGTGTTTATAGACAGGTTTGGGTGCGGTGGTTGTCAATTGGCTTGTTCGTGGTATAAATTCGGGCGTTGGTGCGTTGGTCGGCAGTTAACCGGTTTTCGCACGAGATGTCGGAACTAGTGGACTTCAGTAGTGTGTTTCGAGTAAACTCCCGGAGGGTTTCCGTTGTGACACTTTCATAGAATTTCGTGAGAATTTGCGAAAGTTTCAGTTGGAGTCAGGAACGAGTTACGTTCTGAGAAATTAAGTAACACGTGCACAGTACCTCCGGAATTCGGGGAAGAAAATTCCGGAATGTGCAGTGTACAAACAGTGCTACCTGCTTTGTGTGCATTGTACCAGGAAGAGCAGGCGGACGGATAGCGTGAATCACAAATGAATATTTAGTTTTCTGCATGTTTATATATATGGTGTTACAGGTTTCAAGATTTTCAGTGTCCGTCGGCTATTCATGTATCGTACAAGGAGGGAGCATTGCGTATATCGCACAGTTACTTGGTTCACAATCACAGGACAATATCGGTCGACCCGGGAGTATATCCCGACAACCGTAGGCTAGAAAGTACGGCGAAGGAGGCTGTATGCAGGTTGTTGGATAGTTTCCACAGAACCCATGAATTTGTCGATTACGTTAGGCGTGAGTATGATATAGTGATGAATCCTAGTGACGTAAGGTCGTTAAGACGAAGGAAGCGATTACAGGAACATCCGGATGGCGATCTTGTGAGCATACGTAAAATGCTAGAACCTGTAGGACCTATGTATTTGAAAATAAACGATGAGGGCAACCTGTTGGTTTTGTCATTTACGACTGAAAGACTTCAACAACTATACGTAGATTATGGGAGTGTTATCATGGCAGATTCCACAGATGAGTGCAACAACGAAACTTACCATTTATGGCACGTTGTTGTTACGGATTGTATTGGTAAAGGCAGGAGCGTTTATTATGGTTTTTCCCTAATAAACGTTTGCTATGTTATAAGGTCATGTTGGACAGCTTCAAACAGCTGATGCCAACAAGGAATGTGAAGAAGATCGTGATAGATAGGCACCCGGCACATCTAGAATGTTTAGAAGAATATGTCCCTAACGCTAACGTTCTGTTTTGTTCATTTCATATGAAACAGAATATGGTTGACAGATGTAGGCAACTGAAGGGGATATCTTCAGATGAGAGAAACTTTATCGCTGAAGAAATAAGTGACCTGTTGTATTGTTAATCCGAAGATTAATTTAATCGGATAGTTAACAGCATTTGCAGTCGCAATAGGGAGCTTGGTGAATAGTTGCAAACTCGCCTGCTTCCTGTGAAAGAGCACTGGGCCCTGTATGCACGACGTGGTATTGTGCATAACGGGAATAGGACTAATAACAGGGTGGAGGTGGCTAATAGGTATATCAAGAGTAATCTGTCACCTCGGTCAACGTTATATGACTGCGTGAGGGAGATACTAAATCGAAAGGAGTATTCGGAAATGAAATTTCGACGGATTGTTACGATGCCGCTAGTGAAGGGTGGACGTTCCGCATGTGAAACGGGTGGCGTAAGTGCATTGGTACAACTTTCTCCGTATGCACTAAGGATGGCCGGGGATAACTGGAAGAAGGCTGTTTGCGTGTCGGACATGCAACCGGGCAAAGTAATGTTTGCTGATAAACACCTCATCAGCGTTGACGGTCATGGGTCCTGTACCTGTTCGTTCTCCATCAATTGGGAACTGCCGTGCAGACACCATCTGTGGTGTTGTAATAATGATCTTATTGATGCAAGCAATATGTTGAGAAACACTAGGTGGTTATTGCCGGAATAGTCTCAAAGCTGCGCAGTCAACGGTGCACGCTCGGGATGTTTAATTGAGGGAAAGGTTAAAAGTAAGGCAAGCAAACTGATAGAGACCAGAAATGTTACCCCGAACATTTGTGAGGTAGTGAGCAGCATGCCGGGTTAGAGTTATGAGTGGACTGTGGGAGCGTTGAAGCAGTTTTTGGATTTAGCTACATCAGGCGAAAAAGTGTTTGTAGGGTCGTTTGCAACCTTTGACACCGAGGTTAAAAGGCAAAGACCCTCTCAGCCAAAGGTGTCGAAGCCACCAACATCCAGTTCTCAATTGAGTCAACGAGAGCCATCTATGCGGAGAACGTCCCCAACAGTAGGCCTTGGAAACCAGCCTGCAATGATGGACGACACGGAGTTCGCTAGGAATGTCTGGTTAGGCCACAGCAGCAGCAACTTCTTGTCCGAGTATGTCACGAAAAAGAGTAAGGGCGACATTTTCAGAAAGCACCTTCCTCCTGTGGACGACAAACATTGTTCGGGATGTGGCCGAGAGGATTTGTCGGATGAGGACTCAACCGACTGGACCCAGTGTGATAGCTGATGCCGCCGGTAGCATCAGCGTTGTGCCGGACACCCAAATGTCGCCAACGCTTACAAATGTCGCTTCTGTTAATCAGTTGCACGTTTCCAGTTTTACCGCTCGCACCGCTTGCTCTCAATTGTACACTCACCATGTCATCAATATGCACACTGCTTGCTTGCATTAGCCGTTTCATGCCATGCGTTTTAACCTACCTCATATGCTTATTCCGTTTTTCCCCGCCCATCCCGTTCTGCCGCACTCATCATTTCGGTTGTCACGTTGCAGGTTGGGCGGGTCTGCTGCAAAATCCAGCCCCTCCTCAAAGAGGTGCAGCAGTGACAACCATCTGCGGGATTGTCTAACGGGGCTCTGGTGCTCAACCGAATGACCTTTGTAAGGTGGAAACTTACATACTACACTTTTGTAATAATTACGTATCTTCGCTTTTTACAATGAAATAGGTTTGGGTGCGCTTGGTGAAATAGGAACGATTGCGGTTGCTCGAGATTCACTGCTATCATGCGAGGATACTGCGGTTGTAGGAGTACCCTCGTTGTTAAAATAGGTTACTCCGTACGGGTGCAATTCACAGCGAACGTACATTTGTCGTTAATGACATGTAAGCATGTGTGATGCGGTGTTCCCATGCACCACTCGCGATCGTTTTATTACCATGAGTTCACGTTCACCGTAGGATTTTTGTACATGGTTCCGTGTGGTCCTTAGAACGAGAGCTTACACTACGTGGTCAATAACAATTTCATAGCTTTCAGTGCGTTTACCCAGGAATCATGCGTATTTCTCTGGACGGCTAGCAGTCAACTACCATTTAAATGGTTGCTGCCTGCAACGATGGGTAAAGTGTTGTTTGAGGACAACAAATGCAGCCAGCATTATGCTGTTCCGTAAAAATTACAAACTCACCGTTGTCCCATTGTGTGCAGTTTGGGTTGTACGAAGAAAACAACAGATAATTGCCGGTTCCGCACACTCGCTTAATATCCGGTACAGTGTGTCCGACCCCGTTCGTCTTGCGTATTTTACGAAGTCCATATACCATTACCATGTAACTGTAGCCAGCATCCTATACACGTGTTGTCCCGTTTGCATGCTCTCCAAGCATGACTCTTTGTGTACCTGCTGCGGCATGCACGATAGAAACCCACCATTCATAGGGTCTTCGAGACCCGGAAAAGAGTGACTTCACTTACGTGGTTAAATCCGGTCTGAAAAACCACTCAGTTGCCTGGTTCCTTCAACCCGCCAATTAATTCGTTTATATTACCTTCGGACTATCGAGTCTGATCCTAACCATACTTTCGATTAGGGCTTCCAACTAGAACTCTGTTTCCCTTTATCCCGCAGGTTAAGATGTTAGGAGAATGGCTCAGAGTCTGCACTACTTGCGTTCGCAGAGCTCAGGGGGCAGTCGCCGACTTAGCTCTCCGTGATCATCCAGATCCGAACGTACCTCTGCCAACTATAGCCGACGCTTCCGATACAGCTGTCGGTGTCGTTCTACTGCAGTTCAGTGGAAAGCAATGGAAACCTTCGATATTATTCTCCAAACGTTAAAAAACTGCGGAATCGAGTTACAGCGCGTTTGGTAAAGCTTCTAGCAATCGATTTAGGCATCCGCGTATTCCATCACTCTTTAGAAGGTGTGATGTTCACGGTAGGCAGGGTATAGACGCAGATTGCAAAATGTTGATTTATTCCTAAAAGAATTCGCCCGACGGATGTTTCCCATGGGAACCTGGGCATCTGCACCATATATTCTAGTTTGAGATTGACGTGCATGTCTCAGGCATAGAAAACCATACTGGGGATGTTCTTCCACATGCTCATAACCTCAGCGCATCTGCTGACAATGGCAGTTATTTGGCAACTATGGCTGTCGCGCAAGCCACTGATCCTGAGATCGAACACCTCCGGCGAAAGGTCTTTCTCACAACTAAACTCTTACCTCTGGTAGGCTGACTTAAGTAGCCGCACAGCTCGCTTGGCGCGTTACGGCACTGGAACCTCCCGCGGTTGTCCACGTCAGGCATCTCCAACTCCTCCCTATACCGTCTTTGTATGAAGCTTCGTAGGCCCGTACGTCCCGCAGGAGATCTTGACATTTCTTGTTTCGTGAAATGACGTTTTTCAAAACAATACGTGCACGTACTGCTACTGTTTGTTTTTGTCCACCTGCTAACTCACGATATTTCGAGCTGTGGTACGTCCGGACCTGGCGATATTAATGAAAGATTTTTTCTCCGTCTACCTACACATTTCTTGAGCTGGTAGATATTTCAACATACAAACAACAGGAAGAAATGTGTTTCATACCCTCGCCTATGCTTTTTGCAGTTATGTGATGCGTTACTATGTCCGCAACTTGAACGGTGTTTACCAGGACCAGGTTTATTCGCATGCTGACGCTTTTCTTCCCTAAGCCTATCAACCCCCAACAGGATACTAATAAAATGAAAGCAAAGGCAGCAACACACAAAGTCGCACTGTCCGTGAAGTTGTTGGCTGTGAAATGATTAGTCGGCCGGATACACTGACACGGAGAATTGTGCCTTTCCGCCTGTCATGTGGATGATTCACTTTTGTTTACCCCATCTCCAGACGACCCGAATACCGTTGTTTAAAAGACAACTCCCGTCTACTTATCGAACGGTATCAGACAAGCCTAACGTCTTCTCTGTCGAAAGTTCTCAGGATTTGGTAGCCCGTTGCAATAGAGAAAAGACACATCGAAAGTCGAATAATTCATACGAAAGCATCCTACCAGCACAGCACCTATATTCGGCCAGCCCTTCCCCGAATTTTCATATACCATACTCCATGTCAATTTCCTTCATACATATCACCCTGTAACTGTGATCTGCAAAAAGCATTATTCCTCTTCTTCATCCCTGGAGTGACAAAGGCATGCGTAATTCCCACTAGTCTTTCAGGTGTGAGTTATTTATATACTATAGTCAATAATTCCCCAGGTCTCATGTAGTTGTACATTTGTGCCGATTTTGTTTTTTGCCCGTCTTCGTTTTATTCAGACTATTCGCTTTGTAATAGCCGTTCCTGTTTTCCAGGGTCGACATCGACCTATCAATGTCAACCCGCTCAGGCTTTGTTTTCATTGTCGATCGGTTTTCGCTACGGAGTGCTGATTGTGTATCCCTCCGCCGGACTGTCTCCAACACTTAGTGAGTCCGACGTGACGTGTAAGTAGTTGTGTTTTCTCCCTCAATGCGTAGACTTAGGATGCAGTCATTGGTATACTGTCTTAATTCGGTTCACCTAGTAGTTCTTAATAACCCAATACCGTTTAGTTAGTTGCCGACGACTGAAAGTTTATCAAAGCACTTAGACAGGTACCCTCAGTAGTGATGCTCTAATGGTCTTTGGGAAATAGACCCATTTTCTTGATTTGCTTATTTAGAATCAGAATTTTTCAACGGCAAAATTTTGTCTGACCGAAAAAAGATTCTGCCAGCTGTTAACCAGACTTCAAATTGAAATCACCATGCAGGTTCGGGATCTTATGGTAAACTAACCGGCAGAGAATAGGTGCGAAATCCTGAGGAAGGTAGTTCTTAATTGGACCACACCCTGTGAAAAGACCCGAGTGCAACAAATTCTCCACGACCTAGGCAACAAATGTCCTACTGCCATTCTAGCAGAGATTCCACAACTCATCGGCAACTCGTACATAGAGAAAGCCGTCCGATAACTCTGGCTCAAAAGATTGCCAGGAGCATCGCAGGCAACATTTTCCGTTGCTCTTCTGCATACGTTTGTTTCGCAAGAACACGTCAGCTTTTCCCTACCGGCAAGCCGACAGCTTCATGTCGGTCAGTCACAGGAGTAATCCAGTTCTAACATTGTTCGGGCTGTTGGACGGATTTGTTTACCGCACGTGCTGGAGATCGAAGTTGATCACTTGCAATATGAGCATATGGGAAACGGCCAAAATGCCCGGCCTATCGAGTGATTTACCTGACCAGCCCAAAATGAATGGTTTAAGCCACGTGTTTTCAGAAAGCTTGAAATCTTCCTTAAGTGGTTTCACGGGCTGAGAATATAGAATCGCCTCAGGTGCGTCTTCATCAGTTTTCAATCAGTCATAATACACAGAACCGCCCTACCAGCACAGACAATGGGGCGACGGCGGGTTCTGCGTGCAGATACGCTGAGTACGCTACTGTAGTGAATCATTAATACCTCACATTTTACTGTAACATATCAACCAGCCATCTTTACTTTACTGTCCGTTACAGTCGTGAAACTTTGAATTTGGTGACCTGCAGACACAGAGGAGCAGAGTTCTCCCGAAGTAGGTGCTGTAACAACAGTACTGTAGGAGGAACCAACAACAGTCATCGGCCAAAAGCCCAGTAACCCACGCACACGAAGAACACAAGAGAGAGCTAAAACGTTGCCCACAACATCAAGCTAAGGAGCGTTGCCATCCGTTCACGCATGAATAAGTAGAAAACTGCAATGAGGATTGGGTTAGGGCAAGTTTTAGTAAAAAAAAAGGTACAAGCGAAATTCCTAAGTAATATATACGAAAAACTGCGCACTCCATGGGACTTTATATCGTCGCAACTAGTTGATGTTTGAATGCTCCATTGTGTACAAACCACTTTCGTACGGCGAATCAGCATTACGATGGAAAGAGAGAACGTGTTTTGGAGAATAGTCAATGAGTATCCAAACTTCCGGGGGAATCTGAAGGACGTGAACAAATCCCAACCGGCAACCTGCATCAGTTTCTTCATCAATAGCTTACAAACTGCAGTAACTGCCGTTGAACATAGCGGACGGGATTTGCCGCCAGGCTGCTCGTACAGAGGTGCCGTTTACAAGTGCCTGCGCTGTACATGTAGGAAGATGGCTGGCAAGAGGTGTTATATTTGCAAATTTTGTGCGATACTGGAGTTTAGATTCGCCGATTACAGCTACAAGGCCTTGTGGGTGGTTCAATAAAGCAGTGGTGCAAATTGTATTGAGTCCATTCCGGAACATACACTATTTCCAAGTTGGACGTCTAAGCGTATATTCCAGAACTAGATGCTAGATGGACGCAGAGGATCAATGCGTAATCGAAATGACGCAAACATTCAAGAGTGCACGCGAAATTAAGGTATGCATTAAAAGTAAGTTCGGAATTAAGAGGCATTCGGACGATCATGCAAACAACGTAAGGAGCACGGGGAGATGGATTGTGGAGATTTCACGTGTCCGCTTGCGGTTTTATGCGTAAAATAGTTTCAAAACTCAGCTGCATACTGTACCTAGGCTAGTAAGAACGTTCGCATGCTGTCCGGTTGTTTTGTCGTGAGGCTGTGGCGCGAACTTGAACCCACACGCGTCTCACTCTTCCAGTTCACTCGCTCGTCGACGCTAATTCGCGTGTCAGTACCGTTCGTAGCGCCATTGAGGACCGTGTGTGCATTTCGCGGAATAAAGATTTAGTCTCTCTCCTCAACGGCCTTTTGTTGTTCTCGTCTGATAGTCCCGTACCTCGCTAAATAGTGACCTGGTGCGTCAAGCACTAAACTGGTGAGCCCGGCTGAGGTGGCGAGCTCGGTTAAATAATTTCTCTTTGGATGCACCCAGAATGCACAGGTTGCTAGCCTAACTAGACAACATTGAATCAACGACGCCATGCGGGGTCTGGATTTCATCCACCCCTACATCGACGAGCTGTTAGTTGCAAGCGCTTCTAAAGTAGAACACCCAGACTCATCTGCGACAGCTGTTCACCAGGCTAGCAACATTTGCGATAAATACTATTGCGCAAAATGCGTTTTTGACCAACCAGTAGTACAGTTTCTAGGACACCACGTTACTCAGCACGGTATTTCACCGCCGATCCATAAGGTGGGAGTAATCCGTGATTTTCTCCGTCCTACAGCTCTCGCTGCTTTTCTTTGATTTAACGGGGTGGTCAACTATTATAGGCGGTTTATCTCGTGCTGCTCACAGCTTATGTAGTCTTCAACCGATTTATCCCGCTCTCGAGTCAATTGAGTCGTGAAGTTATCAGTGACAGCCACCAGATCGTTCTATAGAATTACCGATTTATTGGCCACCACCATTAGGTTACACTATTTCAACTTAGCCGCGAAGATAAGTGTAGCTGTTGACGCACCAGACTTCTCAATCGGTACTGTACTTCAACAGTTCGTCGGGGGCTATGAAAGCCGCCCGCTCTCCTTTAAAGACGTTCACTTTCGACGGAAACAAGACATGAGACCTTCGGTTATAAATTGTTAGCAAATTACTCGGCTGTTTGTCACTTCAGACATATCCTGAGAAAACAGTTCGAGATTTTCGTCGATCACAAACCGTTGGTTTTTGCCTTTCACAGTATACCTGAAAGACCTTTGCTCTGCGACGTGCGACAGTTGGACTCCGCATCCCAATTCATGTGCGATGTACGCCTCTTTCCTGACAGTGAAAACGTCATGGCTGACGCTTTATCCCGAGTGTCGACACCAGTTTGTCGCGACTTAAGTGACTTAAACACCATGGTCAACGCAAAACGTAGGAAAATGATTTCCGCTCTTCCCGCCAACAATGAGCACTACGACTAACTGTTCAGCCTTTGCCGGAGTCTGCAGGCATAATCCTTCGCGATATTTCTGCCGGATATTTGCGTCCAGTGTTTCCCATCCTTTCCCGATGACGTGTGTTCGAAACCACACACTACCCAACCTCGCCCATCCTGGCATCCGGGCTACGCAAAGCTCATTTCCGATGGGTGTGTTTGGCCCTGTATGCAAAATGACGTCAGAAATTGGACGTGCGCTTTTGTAGCTTGGCAACAGTCTTGAATCAATCGTCACCTATTAGCTCCTATTGGCCGATATCCAACTACTCTCTCGCATCTTTCACACTTGTGCATCGACATCGTTGGTGCTCTGCCACCGTCCTATGTTATGTCTAATCTTCTCACGATGATTGACCGCCTCAACCGATGGTCCGAAGCTATCCCAATACCCATTGTTGTCACCGAAACAACCCCGCGTACTCATATCGAACGCTGGGTTGCATCGCATGGTTGCCACGCCGCTGTGGCAACCGACCGAGGTCCGCAGTTTGAGAGTAGTTGCTTTACTCAAACGCTGCGTGCTTTAGGATGCCACTGCTCCTGCATTATGGATCATCCCCCAGCTTCAAACGGAGTGTTTGAACGCGTTCATCGATAGCCGAGAGCAGTACCCAGTGCTATCGATTCCATCCGTTAGACAGAAGTTCTGTCCGTGCTAGTGCTCGACACCCGTGCGGCTCTCAACTTCTACTTCCGGGTGTCTAACACCGAACTTTTTTGTGGCCAACCACTATCTCTGCCTGAGGATTATTTCTCCATCGCCACGGACCACCTTAAATACGAAGTCGCGTTCGCCAAGTAGCTAGTCCTTTAGGTGCGTCGTTCTCCTTCGTGGAACACCAGGCAGCAGACTTGTAAGGCTTTCATTCCGCATGATTTCCATTAATGTACTCACTCCTTCGTACGCGTAAATCGTCAGCGCTATCCCCTTGAACGTCCATACGAATAACCTATCAAGGTGCTTCAAAGAAATGACCGGATGTACAACAGAGATCACTTAGGTGAACGGGGAATAGTGTCTATCAACCACCTAAAGCCAACTAACGATGACTCCTGGACACGTCCTCTCCTTCGAGCACTTCATCGTCTGACACCCAGCTCATGCTCGCCGACTTTCCCGTCAGCAGCCTTGATAAGCCCGTCCCGGAACCTCTGACACATATGTCCCCGTCGCCGATCACCACTCGTTTTGATCGCAGAGTACAGTGGCCGAAGCGTTTTGTAGAACCGTATGGTGGTATGCCTCAACACAACAAAAAAATAAACGAATAAAATTGTTTTCAAAATAAAAAATGGTTCCGTTTGTCCTGGTTACGATATTTACGGACGGTGGGCTCATTTTATTGGTAACTGCCGGTTAGCAGCTGCTCAAAGAGTAGAACGGCTATAACTGCGATTACGTAGGCGGAAACGTTCACCGAACTCGTAATAGACGTGGTTGTGCTTACATATTCCGGAATTCCTTGACCTCACTGAAACATTTCATGCACACTTTCTGAAAGAGTTCTCATGAGGATCTCAAATATCAATTGGAATTGGTCTGGGCTGTTCTGGGGAGGACAAGGGCGAGCAAATAACTGCCAGCGAAGTAGTGTGGCCAGAATACAGTGGCGCAAAATTCAGAAGAGAATTGCAGACACAGTACTTTTTAACCAGTTAATTGTAATCGTCTACGCACCGCGCGAACAGTAGCGTCTCAAAAATGAGGGTGACTCAGGGGTTAGTTTGTTCAAGTTCGGGGTGCACAACCCGCGTGGTAAAGAAACAGTGAATATGCACCCGCCAACCATGAAGCGCCACTTTCATTCACATTTCAGTTGATCAATATCAACAATTTCGACCAATTCAAATGACCTCCGCTGCCGCTGGCTATCAACCACATTTAAACCCATAGGACAGATGTTCCTTCAATTGGTACACGTTATCATTATTCGATTCAAGCTCACGTCGAGTTACATGCAATCCGTCGATCCAAAATATGCCCTCCTGAGCATCCAACGACAGATAAGATTATCTATCTTTGAAACGGTTGATAAGAAGGCTCTCGTAGAACCTGGAGTCAGTACCGTGCTAATTGATACAGTGCACAATCGAATTAATTCTCTCATCTCGAATGTGAGAAAGTTTCCGAAATCGAACGAAGGATGTGTCCAATCAACAAATCAAGCAACCAGCCGCCGTTCATTAGTGAAGAACGATAAGACAGGACTGAACCCACCCAAAATAATGGTCATTGGTTCGAGCGGAGCTAAACGACTATTCGCGTATAGCGGAGTGGTTACAATTACAAGCCACTCAGTAAAAATTTAGAACGTCCATTTCTGGCGCCCAGAAATTTACAGGGCTCGGATTAAATAAATGTAACGGAACCGCCTACAGTAGCTTGTAGAAGAATACAGATGACTAACACTAATTGTAAGGAAACTAATGCACCATAGAGCAACCGTTGAACACTAATCAAACAAGGCGCGGCTGTCTGAAAAATGGTGCAACAGATCTTTAAAAAATCAACGTGAGTAACTCGAAAGTTGGCTAAAATTTCCTGTGGTGCTCTGGGCATCAAAACCCAATTTTTTGCCGTAGAATAACCTACTCACTTTGTCGCTTCATCCCCGATTACAGATTTGCTTCTTTTCACTATTCCCTCTGCCCATGTATTGCCTCGGATATTCATCACTTTGTGTGACATCAGAATTCGTTTTTTGGTCACCCACTACAACACGCTGGTACGCGCGAAATCCAAAGGTTTCGGTGGTTCAGAAGTAACAAGTGTCTTTGGACTATTCGGTTGCCACATAGCTGTTCAGAACGGCGCGCAGAGCCAGGCGTGTCTACAATGGTAGCACTTTAAGTATACTGGCTTCAAGTAGGACCAGTACACCCTGTTCACTTCCTCGAGGGACCATTTATCCGCACCAGCCTTCTTTCGATAAACATGCATCCTGTCCCGTTGTTCACTACCCTCCGCAGCCAGTGAGCAGGAACGAGATACGTTTAGCTGTAGCTGCGAGGCACATGAGAACGTCAGTGCACTGTGGTAGACGTTCTCCTCTGAACTACATTCTAAAAATCTGGAACTCTTGTGACCATAGTGCATTGCAGATCTATCTTGATCGGATTACTTGCTGGTCAGACGACTGAAGTCTCCCTCTGAACAACAGATAGTTTGTACATATGCCGCCGGATACTTGGAGAGTGTTCATGATACACAACGCACCGAGTACAACAGATGCCTCGAGAATTGACGTAAGAAAAAGACGTATGGATTTGGCTGTTGTCTGGTTTACTTAGACAGTTGGTTAAAAGGTATTCGGAACTGCTAAGATGATAAGAGTCTTGCTGCACATTGAAGAACATGCCTTTTCTGCGCTCTACAAGGCCTATATAAGACCACTGCTTGAGTGTGTTAATAAGATTGAATAAACCGGCGTCAAGAAAGACACACCCCAGATGATCCTCTTCAGCAAGCGACCAACAAAGTTGTCCACTGGCTTGTGACTTTTTCTACCAGCCTCGTGTAGAAATTCTTGGTTTTTATTAACTAGATTTCCGAAGATTCTGCTTTGACCTAATTTTTACGCACATTTTCTTTAGCGCGGAACTCGTAAAACAGATTTTTACCCTGGTGTATGGTAATATTTGAGAGGTTCACAAGAGGAAGCCCTGAAAACTGCGGCCTCGAACCTTCGTTAAGCAACAGTCCTTTTCTTACAGGGTTATCAGCCACCAAAAGACCTTTCATTAGAGGCTGTTAGTCGCCCACCTGAAGACCACTCCAACGTGTTATTATATTCCCACTCATTCCTGGCATTGTTATATTAGTATTTTACCATATTCCTGGTGTCTCATCTAAGTCCCAAGAGCCATGCTACATCTTATTCTGATAATTGATTTCAGGTCGACAAGAATTCGCTAGATATCTTAACAAACAAACTGATTGGATCCTGGTGTCTTGAGCCTCCGGCCTCAAACCCGTGTATGAATAAGTGAATCACTGGAATCGACCTATCGAAACTGAAATTAGGATCAATCATGAAAACCGCCAGGCTGACAACCCCATAGGCAGACTGAACCAGCTGTACGGATACCTGCGCAACAGCATAGTAGACAGGTGAAAATTATCAGCCCTACAATGTGTAGTTTCAGACGCTCGACTACCGCCTTCAACAGGTACTTACCCACATTCTCGTCCTTCGTGGAAAACTAAGTATCCACTTACCCGTTTAACCCGATACACAGCACTTAGATATCATGTCGGCTATGTCGGTTCCCACAAAAAAATTGGGGGCTCTGCACTCACCGACACCTATGACCATCCAGAGTTTTGGTGAGTGACTCTAACACATTCCAGACAAGACACTCGTCGGTATCCCAATCAGACTGTGGGAACAAATCCTCCGCGTCCCTGTCGATGCTGATAGGGTGAGAAGTGTGGACAGAGCATGTCACCTCTTAGACGCAGCATAATTGTCGTCAGATCTCTTTTTTGCCCCAAATAGTTGCTACAAACACGAGTCAACTTGTGAACAGTCTTCAACAAACCAATGGCTGACACAACGACCATTAATTACTGACCTTCGATTTTATCTGCTACTGATTACATCAACCAGCAAGAATGTCTGCAATTCAAAAATGCAATGGGACTTAGTTCACTGACCTCAGAGGCTAATCTGGTTCACTCCTTTTTGACTGTGACTCCGCGTAGCTGAAGTACCGCATATTTCAAAGTACAGTTGAAAAGGCGACTGGCTTATGTGGTCAGCGCAACTTACGTGCTGTCTCCTTCCACTTATCTTTTTCTTGTGGAATACATCGTCCCATGAAGATCGTTACCAGTTGCTGACCAAGCAATCTAGAGGATCTGAACGCATTTTGCATGGTTTGGAATAACCGTGAATGGAAAAAATATATGGCCACAATAAGCCTGTGAAAGAATTGGTCCTACTGAAAATTGATGCCGATAGAAAATGTTATTTGAACGTACGCGTCGGTCGGGCAGTTAGCATCCAGTTCATTCTCCACCACTGCCTAACAGAGGGAATTCCTCTGACTCTCAATTGATTACAGAAGTGTTCATGGTACACTATTCGGTAGTACACGATTAAAGCAGCAAACCATCCCACCCTTGCGATGCTTTCGACAGCCGCTCATTACTGCTGCATTTTGCGTACCAGAATTTGAACACCTTTTATTCAAAGTAACCCCACATTTTATTATGGACGCACATAAGTTCCATCATAAAGTTCTTGAAATGGCAATAAACTGCCAGAACCCTTACGCAAGATCCTTAAACAAGTATCCTCACTAGTTCGTGAAAAGAAGCCCCAATGTAAATTCGTTGATCCACGAACTGAGAAAATTCGTTCACATCGTTCGCATTCCCCATTTTCCCCACTAACCTGACACTTGTTCCCACTACATCACCCACCCCATTTTGTTTTATTGAACTAATGTGTCATTGATTGTTTGCGGCGCGAGTGGCCATTCTTGTCCTGGTCTGCTGGCGTGTCGGTTCACTCTTGACTTTGTTGGTCCTGTTGAGAAGCTATTGATTTTTCTGGACGAGACTATCGTCGCGAACGATTGAGGTTTGCCTTCTGTAATTATTGATGTATTTCGTTAATAGCACCGTATAAATTGTTTGATCCAATCTTGTTTTCATTTTGGGGATCCGTTTTTTGTGCTACGCGCAATTCAACCACCAGACCTGTATTGTTACACCTAACGACTCCCCTTCTGGTCAACAGCAAATCACCCTTGCTAGCGTTGCATGCAAGAAAGTGGGGCGCGCCATCCAGGTACACTTCATAAATGACAGACTTATATTAGCAAATTGGCTTTATGAAAAATCGGTCATGCGTAACAAATATGCGGGTCTTCATGTACAATCTGACGGAGGAAAAATGCAATGACCACATCATGACAGTTTAGTGCTAGTCCCTGAATTCGTATGCCCAGAGTTTCCCCAACCGTATGTTACCGTGAATCGTTAGTCGCAGGGAAATGACGATGAATCTGCAAACAAACCTTATTTCTCGCTTTACTCACCGTTCACAACAGACTTCAACGTAACAATTAAGGGGTGCTAGGGAACTAGACGTGAGAGCACCTTGAGCTCAACCGCACAGCAACAGCCAGAAAGGAAGAGTACGTCGACTGGAAACTCCAGTCGACCTCCAGAATTCAAACAGGCGTCAGACTGGTTAAGCGGCGTTCCTAACGATAATAGCTTAACATTGTTATCCTAGTGAATATAACCTACAGCAGTAGAGATGGTGCGAATTCATTGTACATCTACTAGCAAAACTGCTATACCTATGCCGGCACACTAACTTTGATGCTAGTGGTTTGTAGTAAATCTACATTCACGAGGTAATGTGAACCGGCGCGGTGGTGATGGCTAGGGACCTCTCACGTCGCGCGGAGTTTACAATTTTTAGAACGTCAAAAGTGCTCTCACCAAAAGACCGCTTTCCATGTGATCCTCGGAAACATAAGCTGGAACCTTATGATGTGCGAATTTAGGTTCTCTGTTAAATTGCCCTCTTTGTTTTTATCGGGACCTTTATAGTCATAACTGTGCAAGACCTCTTTTCTTCCTTAAGTGTTTCTGCTGGATCTCCCCAAGGGTTACTGCTCGGTCCCCTTGCGTATCTCAATTACATAAATGGCTTTCCAGACACTATTTCGGGCCGCAACCTTTTGTGTTGACGGCCCACTAATGTAGAATGCCAGCGTTCCCAGTGAATTGTGAGTAGACCTCGATGTGACAAAGCTGTAGGCAGGCGGTTGGGGTCTCCCCTGAACAACGGTAGGTGCGGAACGCTTCGTTCTTTGGAGATTCTCGCAAACCTCTACATCACACAGTTTGCCAACCAATGTAAAAACCACAAAAATTGACGTGGAAAGAGAAATCTGGACATCTGGATGTCACTTAACTTGTTTCGCAGATCAACACAAAGCTGCCGCGTAAAAAAGGGTGTCGCCACTCTCTGACTGATGAAACGGACCTTTCCCATCTTCGATAACTAAGTATTTTACCAGCCTCACGGAGCATGCGTAGGACCGCTGCTTAAGAAAACAAACTTAATAATATACAGCGGATTAAAGAGTATCAGTCTCGATATTGGTCATGTTCACCGAGCAGCTACCAGGCTGATAACTGGCTTGCGCCATGTAGCTCACGAGTCACGACTAAAAATTGATGACCTGTACCCACTTAAATTTCCGGGGCCTATCGTTGATTTAATTCATGCACACATTCTCCTTGGCGTACAACCCGCTTGGCAATCCTTAATCCTCGAATCTGAAACAGGCCGGCAGATTCGCTGCAAGAGGCTTCACAACCGTCGTTTCGAACCTTTCTCAGACAGCAATTACTTTCCTGCATGATCAGGGTTGCTGAACCGCCCTTACTCACTCTGGCGGTTGGTTCTATCTCTAAAGATCACTGAAGAAGCTTAGGTTTGTAATTACTTATAACCTCGTTAGATTCACAGCCCTACTTTTTACTTGGTACTTGCTTTACTCTCAAAGCTCGGTAATGCACAGTTTTCAGTTACTGCACTTCACTGACGAGTGACCGTCTTTCAGATTAACAGACGCTCGTTGGACAGAGCAGCGGAAAAGCTGACGAAGACCTCGTATTATGAGCCATAAACCTCGATCCTTTATATTAACAGCAGAAATCGCTGATGTCGGATAGCATCTTGAAGAAACACAACTTCCGCCAATGTGAAAGCAGGTACACGTTGCGTTGATTTGGACATGCCAGTTGATTTATGCACACCTCTTACTGACTGTAGGTTAGATTTTGCTTCAATTACATCAAGCCACACCCCACTGCAAATGCTGCCGCTTGCAGCTGGCAAACAGCAGAAGCAGAGTAGGAAGGCAGCCTCAACGGCGCCGAACGTTTGTGCAGTTGGTGACGTCTAACCTCCGCTTCCTTGGATGTGTTTAGGGTACTGCCAAGTGCGCTGTACCACCAACTTCCCATCTGCGAGAGAGTCCATGAGCATTGCTGAGGTTATCACGGTCGGCATTACTGTGAACACTTCAAACTAGCAAGTGTGTTCACCCTAACTTGAGAAACGTCATGAGCGTTGCATTCCATCCGTTAACTAGTTCCCAAAATGTCAAGTCAACATGGGCAGATAGAACGTTCTCATGTCATCAAACCACAACATGTAGCATATTTGTCACCCATTGACAAATACGTGTTGATTATGGACATGTTTTCTTGTTCGTTGGCAAGTCTGAAAGCACCTAATCTATCCTGAAATTGGTAGTTTTGATCGGTTCGAGGGTTGCATGACGCACCATTACGCAACACAAAGGGTTTTTCGTCATATGTTAAAGATAACGTCCTCAGACAGATAGAGCTTGAAAATGGACATGACGTTTGCTATTGTTAGGAAAGTTTCTAAGCTTCGTTTGAATTGGTGTATATTCTTACTGGCTCCAAGTGCATACGGGGGTTTGTTCCAAATGTAGGAGTGTTCTACTGGAAAAAATTTGAACGCATTCTTTTCCGGGATTTAAGAGCATGCGAGGTGAAGTCCATGTTTCTGAGGTTATACTTCGACCTGCTGTAAGCAAGTCGCGAAGGTAACGGTGAATTTACTGTCATAGACCAGAGTATACATAAGTGCAAGTTTGAGCTTGAGTCGCCGCGAACATAGAGGATCAATCGCAATCATCTGGCAGCGTTCTCTGTAGTTCACACAAGTTGGATAACCCAATAAGCTCTGAGTCACTAGACTGCGCTTGCTGTCGATACGGTCCGTCTCTGGAGGAAAACAAGAAGAAATGAGGTAGCACTCTTAGTTACACCGAAGGGAACAACCGAAACCGTAATAAAGGATAAAGGTCGGCGGCATCTGTTTCGAATTTTCCTGTCGCAGTGACTAAAGTCAAGGGGCGCCTGCTCACAACCGCCAGTGCAAGTGGTTCCACTCACATGCCACTTCACCAGCGCAAACCCGGGGGAATAAAACCGCGAGGTTTGTGAGTGAAGCCTTTGTGTCAAGCCGGCCAATGTTTGTCAATCAACTTGTTCCCTAGTACGGGGTTAGAACCCCTATTTCCAGGGATATAATCAGAGGGAGAATTCAACGATAAGATAAAAACTGGGAATATAACTACTGAAAATGAAATAAACGAAGTTTTTCAGTAGAGAAGTACATGTCAGGGCATTTTATTGAAGATGAGAATGTTGAACAAAAATTCAGAATTGAACTGGAGGATGGTAGAAAATATCCATCATGCGGCAGACTAACAAGGCTGAAGAAAAGGAAGAGTGGAAGGCTACGGGAACCCACGTTTTGAACAATGGAGCCGATGAGCTGCCAAAGGATGGTGTTCGCTGGTACATGGAAACAAAAAGTAAAATAAAATTATATAAACTACTTGAGCCAAACATGCGCGTTGTTTTTTGCCGGCTGTGTACTGTGAACATGTTGGTGGCCTATTACTCCAAGGTGGCAGTGCACTCGTGGCCGCATGCATCGTAACGCCAAATAGTCAATTCACCACGACCTGTGATACGGACGGTAAGTTTGCCTAATGCACACCTCCTTCTAGGCCATGTGATAATTGTCCGTCGATTTTGTAGACGTCCGTCTGGATCATAGTTCTCCAGAATGTCTGGTTCAACGCTAAGCTACCCCCAACGTCTCAAATCAATGTTAAATCTCAAAAGACTCACCTGGGTGAAATCCCGGTATGGCCACCTCCGACCACAATGGTCTCACTTACCTGATTCCAGTTGTTCATATAGCAGTCATCTTCGAATGCGTCTGCTGCCCTTCCGGTGGACGTGACTTACCCAACGTTCGCCACAGAAACTGAGTGTTCGGAAAAAGGATAGACCACCAAATACTCGATGGGCATCTTGAACATCGTGACGGGGAGGGGCTAAGGTAACAGACCATCTGCTGACACGCGATCCAAGTTTCACCGCCCTGTAGCAGTATTGGTGGCGCCACTGAACGGTAGACACCGAGCTCAGTTGCCACCTTCAGGTTGTGGTCATTTCTAGACGTCTGAGATCAAATCTATTCTACGACAGGCGAGCTCGTAACCCGCAGTCCGCGTTCAGATCCTCTGGCATATTACCACCTAAGTGGCAGACGTCTGCGCAGCTATAGGCGACGTCCACATCGATGCGAATTTCAGACACAGATGTAGGAATAACGCATCCACAAGAAAAAGCTGAATGAAAGTAAATGTCTTACATGTGCTCATGCCCAATTAAGGCTTGGGTGCCGCGGTTGCGAATGCCCTGGCCGGTTGCTGTAGTCATCCCTCACTGTGTGTGAACAGCGCGCTGTCAACTACAAGCGAAAATATGCGCATCGTTATGGTATGTGGCCTACTTGAGACGTCGAAACGGCGAATATTCGGCAGGTACCCATCCGTCTTGCACTCATCCTCAATGTCGTCCTCATCGAGTTCTGGAGAGCACTCTTCAACATGACAATCATACAAAAACAAAGGGAAGCTGAGTTAACATTACAACCCTGCTTTACGCTGCTGATAATTTCAACTTCATCAAAAGTCTATTCACACTGTTGTACAATTGAATCCACGCCCAAATGGAACATTTCACTCGAGTTGGCGAACTTGCTAGGACGTGCGAACTTGCCAGACATCGTCCATAACCACTCGTGACTTACGGGACCAAATGCCTTAGTGAAGCCCGTGAGGAGCGCATAAAAAGGTTAGTTGCGTTGTCGGCACTCATTTCAAACCTGCCGAGCAACAAACAGCGGGTCGATCATAATACGACTCACCAGGAATCCGCGTTTTCCTTCGTAAACGTTGAGCTCCACAACATTTACATCCAATCGGTTCAGGAGAAGTCTTATAAATACCTTACCAGCGCAGCTCAGCAGATTTATGCCCCAATATCCGTCGGCGCATTGCCCACTATTTTTGCTCTTAACAAAGATACTATGAGAACACCAATGACCACTTGCAGCATTATTTCGTGTTCCCGGGTGAAATGTATTAACTGGGGTGGGAAGCGTTCCAACGCTGATCTGCAGTTCTTCTGCATTTCATCGGGAAATCCCTTCTCGCCCGAAGCTTCGCCGTTGCACTGTTGTCTATTCCTGGTTTGCACCTCTGGCAAGTCCGGGGCGAGAACAAATGGAGATTTGATGGCCTGTTGAGGCAAATTGTTCAAGGTCAACCAGTCGACAGCGATAGAATGGTCTGGTAGATTACCGAAGTGCTCGTGCTAGATTTTTGATGATGTCTTCTGGCTAGGTACACGCCGATATCCACGCCAAACTATGCCTTGTTGAGCGGGACGTGTTAGACACAAGTCGCCTCAAGAGGATCTCAGAACTGCTCGTGTTGTCAGCGACCAGCGTAGCCTTACGTCCGCTCACCTCGTTCCCTCCACCAGCAGTTCTTCATTCCGAGAACACGTTCGGCGAGTTAGACGCGAACATCTTGGACCGTTGCACTCGTCTTTATTCCTTGGGTCCGAGGTGGAGATGGCGAACGCTGTGTTCGCCTCTGGTATCTGATTAGAGATGGCCGCGCTGTTGACGTCGGACCTTTCCGATAGCTTCTGGCGCTGGATTCCAGATGTCTCGGTGGTTGATGCGGCGCACTCTTCATTTAGCTCTTGCCACGAACCCCCGGGGTATTGAAAAAGGGAGCGTCTTTAAAAAGGGTGGCAATTGCATGTTGTGTAGCATTCATTGCCTCGCAAGTCTCGAATCATCTGATGTCTAGTTTTTATCGCTCTTCGGATGTTCTACAATAAACGGGCATGCAAATGGATGAATAGTATGGTTCTGATCAGTCTAAAATCGGTGCTGTATTCGGACCGGTGCATCACTCGCCGGTACCCAATTCGCGAATGTCGCGCTACCATACAAATATATAATAAAGCAAACGATAGTAACCACTTCCTGGGTGGGTCCATTCGTCATATCACTCGCATCCAACTGGAATCAAATGTTGGGGCTAGCCAACTGGTTGGTAGCACAGAGATCGAACAAACGACCAGCGTTCTCATTGTGCCAAGCACTGCGGTCCGAGGGCCGACGGCCACGCTCCAGTTCTGCAATCACCTTGAACATCCAAATAATCTACAACGAACAGTCGGTCACTTGATCGTGCTGGCCAGATCGTGGCGAAGAGCCTATCGTAGAAATGGCGCTTTGCACCATTGATGTGACAAACAGTTGGACTTAAAACAATAAGAAATGTTGCAGACGATTTGCAGTCACGTGGATCCGGTTCTAAGACTGATGCCGTGCGGATCGCTTATCGTCTAAGCGTTGACGAGTCTAGCGACTGCAAAAAACACCATGCTCCCGCGCACGGTCCGCCGTATAACTATCCAGTAGAAGGTGTGTCTAGCACCCCCCAGGAGCTTGGTCTGCAAGCCTTATCTCCTTTGGAGCTACGCCATCAAGACCATAACGAATCAACTCATCCACGATCAGTTTGGCTGGGCGTTCTGGCTGTCCTGTGGTGCTGCGTCGATGCAGCAACATGCGCACATTCTAAGTCCAACGAAGAGCGCCTTATATCCACGGCGTGCCTTAGGCATGGCATCAAGTTGCCATGCCTCAAGTGAACACTTTCTGTTCTAAGATACCTGCGAGGGGGGCCAGCGGGGAATGGTGGTGGTTTGGAATTGGCATATTTTCGCCTGCCCACCCTGTCGCAAACAGCAGATAGGGAGACCCAGTTTGTCGTGAGCGGCAGCTGCTACATTATGGTGCTTAGTTTAGGTCGTTCAATCAAGGTTCGCATAGACTTTGGACACTGTCAGAACTCTCGGGTTTAGAAAGGGGAGCAATTAAGGCTTTCAGCAAAAGCCTTCTTGTTCAAAAACCGGCACTGCAATTCAGAAGGCAATGGACATACAGACGCTTTGACGTCGATCACCGGCAACAACCAAATTGTGGTAACTATGTACATTCTCGAAGGTCACATATCTATAAATTCCACAGACTCACGTAAGACTAATGTTGTTGTAGGGACAAGCAAGTCACACTGACAAAACCAGACCGGACAAGAACAAACATCGAAACGAACCGAAAGGCAACACACTGACGCCATCAGCAACCAGCGCATCTGTCTTTCGTATGACTGCTCTGACATGGGCGAGCCTGAAAGACTCAGAATACTAGTCAGCATAGTAAGCCGGATCAAAACAGTAAACATATCTAACCACCACGCCAAACCGGCACAAAATAGGAACCAGGATATAGTAGTATGTTTGGTTCACGCTTGAATATATCTGAACTCCAATTCTCTGCTACCTTTGATGGCAACTTATTTCACGAATTGGCTACTCTGCTGGTGTACAGATTGAACCAAACGTCCACTCCCGAGTTACCCTCATTAAGAAGTTCAAGAGCGCGTCCCGAAAAGTTTGCTACTGATCCCGGTCGCCAAACCCCTTGAAAATTTAGGACTATCGGTTCTGTGAATTTGCTACCGACGTCAAAAACCTCTTCACCGGATTCACGTGAGCTCGATCTTCTTTTAACGTACATTTTACATACTGTCCACGGATAGATGCCTGGGTGCAACACATTTAATGATGCTGTCGGTGCCCTAAGAAGTGTTTCTGTGGAATCTGATGGCCGAGTTTTTGTCTGATGTCTGTTATCTGTTCACAAACAAGTAACGGGCCAAAGTCTGGACCAGTTTCCCCAGACCTTCACTTTGTTGGTGAATAACTGTAAGTTCTAGTCAATCTCCACTGAACAAAATCAGAATGGTGTGCTTAAAATACTCAATACTGAAATAAAAACTGGGGTTATTCGACGGTGCCCTCTGAATGACAAAATGTTTAATTTGGACGCGGCTCGGAAACAGGTTAGATCTCCGGGGATGGCTTATCAATCGCCTGACACATATACCCAAGAATTCTTGTAGTTTACAGCAGTTTCCAGTCCAGATCTTCCAAAGCATTCCTCAACCCTGACGCGTGAAACTGGACCGTTTACAGTAGCGAAGAAACAGTCGTAAATCTGCGGTCATGACAGACGTCCCCACCACAAGTATCCGGCTAGAGACTAGATGTGCAAAATTTCTGGGGAAAAGGGACATTACCTGAATATCTGTCGATCAGGACAGGACACGACAGCCACAATCATCACCGGCTCTTCCTTACGTTCGACGACCGGGCCGTCTTTCCCGAATATCTGTCAAGTGCAGTTGTGCACATTTTGTTAGTGGGACATCCCGGCGTGCTTTAACACATGCTGATAGCCCAGTAGTTATGTTCCTACTTTTGCTGTTCAGAAAAACCTTTCAAGGTAAAACACACTTTTTTTAAAACACGGCTTACACTCTTCTGATAACTCACACTCAAGAGCACTGCTATGCAAATCTGGATTACAAGAACTCCAGTTATTTGCATTCCAGACCATCAATGCTAGAATATTTGTTCGCTGAACTACCATCAGGTATTGAATTCAAGCGTCTGCACAAAAAATTAGAGATCCCGTTTGACAGCAGCAACGAACCATTTTCTCTGTACAACCTTGTAACCGCACGCACAGATACACTGTATCGTCTCGCTAAACTGCACCCCGTTCAGTATGAGTTACAAGCGATGCTTCGATCCAAATATGTGTTTTATCAACTCGAAAAGTGAAGCAGCACATTGGTGGATCACCCAAATCTCCACAGAATTCCCGAAGCCAACTTACGATTAGAGTTTACAAACGTAGGATGGTTATCGACATAGTTGAATCGTGAACCATCCCAAACTTTTCATTGTACAGCGCTTTCAAAAAACTATGAAATGGTTACGAGGATCTCAAGCCATGTTGTTTTCAGCACTACGGATTTAAAGAGTCCACATCATCAGGAATCGGTCAGATACAAAGATGAAACTCGTACTGCATTTTAACGAATGGGAATCTTTAACAATCCTACCATATTCTATCTGGTGTGACTAGTGGCCAATGGTTTTCCGAAGCGTTATCGATCGGATTATCAGAATGGAGGCTGTCCAAGCCACCTGCTCGTTTGCACAACATAATACGCTTCGCGCCGAAAGGCAACGTGGGGAAAGCCTTGAGAGATTCTGCACAGTCACTGATAAATGCGGACTCATATTCGGCAAGAGTAAACGAGCAACCGCTGGAGTGCAAGAATGCGTGATTAGCCACATAGAAAAAAAATGGTCACGATTCGTCTGGTTTCCACCAGCGATCGCTTGACTTCGCTAAGGATCCCAACTGCAGTCGCGTTTTCTTGCATGTCTGTTCTGCATATATGGTTCTGTGGATGTCTGCTTTAGGGGGCCTAAAACGAACTCACCGCCACTTTCCTCCGCTGTGCATTAAGTTGCACGCAACGAACTTTTGCTCTTCTACTAATGATTTTTTAATTATTCCATTCTTCTAGGCCGTTCAACCGGGATATTTTCAAGCGCTGTCTAACGCACTTTTCGACCGGCGCGCTTTTGAGTGCCGCCAAGTGTGCTGGAACTCACATTACGATTCCTCTCTCTCCTCTCAGTTGTTGCCGATGGTCCCAAGTTGGGCTGGAAGTAACTACTTGTCATATTCTTAAGCATCGCGAGATGTATACGGTTTGTCTCCGAACCTTGACGTGTTAGTTTATTACCATGCCTGTTAGGGTTACGTTTCGACCGCTCTTTAGGAAAGGCTTTTTTTAGATTGCTGGTGAACGGGGGTCGAGCACATACCACTTGTCCGCTACAGGCTAGTGAGCTTGACCAACAGCCCATTTTCTTTCTATGCTTCTGTTTCACGCCTTCCCATTAGTCGCCATCAAGCCTCTGTGGATCCTATTAATGAACATTCCGCTTCCGAACGTCGCAAATCTAGTACAGTAATGAAAATTGTTAATCACGTTATCAACTCTTTCCCTAAGCGCATTTTTGCCTGCACTCCCAGCACAAGTTAGTGAATCCGTTCTTTTCTCGTAATTCAGTGACCCACAATTCAAGAGCGTTCATTACCTAGTTTTAGCGTCGTTACCGATATTGTTATGCATGTAATTTGTTGTCACCAATCTTAGATACAACGGCGTTCAAATTTTACATGTTTTGCTATCCTATACAGTTTTGTGCGGCGGAGGTTATACAAATCGTTATTGATGGTACCGTGCTCTTTGATTTCCACCAGTCACTATATTATTCCATCACATTACAATCCCTGTCCATCAGGTTGCTTTAATTAAAAACCACGCGTTCAACGATGTGTACGCATTCGGCCTGCACGCCTGACAAGGCACACAGTTTCAGCACTATGAAACACACTAAATCTCTCAAGCCTGAACAGTTCCGCATGTTTTGGTAATTTTTAATTACATGGGTTCCGTGCATCGCCTGTACCGTTGGATAGCTGAAGACTTCAGCCCATTAGAGACCGCATTTTGTGTACGCTGTCGTCACCGGTTGCCCCTACGGCTATTCAGCGCCTCCGCAAAAAATGTCGTCGGCTCGGTTTGCGCTATTCACCTTGCGCCTTTACCAAAGGACCGTGACGAAAACTGGATTATCAAGGTTTTAACAGCCTTGTTGTGTGTATATCATATTGAGACCCCTTTTCAGAAAACACTCCAGATCAGTCTCATCAACAGAACAAAGGCGCACTGGTGGTTGGCTGAGTGACAGGTTGCGGCAAACATTCCTACACACGGGATAGGACAATGTCACTTCCACTCCGCCGAAGGCCGACACAATCACTCAAATTACGCGCGTGACGGACGATATCTTCCGCAAACGTTAATCCTGATGTATCACTAAGTCTTGATACCGTTTACTTAGAGAAGCTTGTTTCCGCGTAGTTTTCCTCCCATACTTTTTATCACGAAACCTTTGTTCATAAGTCCCCTGGATTTTTTTACGCTCGATCGCTTTGCCACTACGCGACTGTTGCAGTTGATCATATTTGCGTGAGCCTTTAATCCTGGAAATTGTATATTTGATGGATTCACTATCGAGGTTTGTTGCTATCTTCCTCTATTTGGTATTTCATAATTTTCTCGAACATTAACATCTTATTAATAAGAAACTCGCCAATACGACCGTCTTCCTTTCGGATCCGAATCGGTTGCCCGACAGGATCAAAAACCATAGACACTCGTGGCTTACGGACGCGAATATTCTGGATGCAGCTTGTCACTTGACGTTGCGAGTAGACTAAGTGTTACCCGAACAACCACTCGAGGTCCGGGATCAACAACCTACAGCTCGCTTGTCCATATAACCAGAGTCAAGAGGAACTTAATAAAAGTAGCTTCCCAGGGCATTAGATTCGACCTGATTGACGTTGCGAACTTCAGACTCGTGTAGCATTTGCAGCCGGTAGCAGATAAGGTCGGATGTCAGCAATGAGAAGCTGCCTTGTGCAAGCGGCGGCTTCATGTCATTCTGTTTACTAGGCAACTTGAGAACCGGTTCTCACATTCCAAGTGGGACAGTGACGGATAATTTATCTCCGTTTCACTGAGATCACTCATGATAAGCGAAACAAAATGGCGCCGTTTCTTAGAAACTAGGCCAGAATGACGCCGCAATCCTCAGAGTTTCTGAACTTTCTTGGAGAAAGCGCCATCATCCGATATGGTGCATGATGGTGAACGATTTGTCGCCCTCGTTAGCGGCACGTTTCGGTCAGGCATCACTAGTCGTAATCACAGAGCATCACATCTTTCGAATGGCTGAAACCTCCTTCTGGCTGTGGACATTGAGAGACTGTGCGTAAAGGAGATTGCAGCTTTACTATTCTGCATCTGGGGCAGTTGGGACGGTAAACAAAGAGCCCACGGGCGTTCGAATCGCTAACATCCACTGAAAGCCAAGTTTCCGTAAGCGTGAAGATCTGAAGAGTTGCATCATGAGCTGGCTGACTGACTTTCGGAAATTTAATAAATTCTTCTAGCAATTCATGTCTGCCGCTGGGAGCTACTTCTTTTAATTATACGAGAGAAGAGGTAGACCGACGCAAGAAAGAGCTGGAGGAAGAGGCACAGTAACTGGAAAGGAGACGCGAACGAGGGACTCGCAGTAATTCCCTCCTTTCGCCCGGCAGCTCTGTAAAACCCTTTTGGATGCGGTGGTTGTCCCACCACGTCTGGTGCAAAGGTGAGTGCCTGCGTATTGAGCGTTCTAGTTATAATGTGCCACGACTGACGCCTCTTTGTCAGGTGCCCTCCTTGGCTTCCGGATCAGCGGCTTCTTATTTTTCCACCTTGAACTTCTGCGCAGTTAGTTACGTGATGACACCTTTACACGGGGTTGAAATTTAGCTCAACCTGTTGACGCCCTATGGCCGCCGATCTTGTTTCGTATTGTGTACTGACTGAAAAGTAACCTACCAGCTCATTCGGATGGCGTATTCCGCGAGGAATGTTATGCATGTCCTTGTGTATATCTGGTGTATGGGTTGTTTAAATGACACCGAAGATCAGCACTCCTTGTCAAGATCACTCCAGTCCAGCTTCTGTGACCTTGTATCTGGTGTTTTTCGAGAAGGACTCCGGGTTAGTTCTTTATGCCGAAGCTTCCAGCGCGATGGTATGTGGACTCATGAAATGATAAACCAAAAACTTAAGGCTATGTCCTGGTATGGCCCTATGTGTAAAGATGTTCCTTTCTGTATTGCAAAATACCGAGAGGTGAGGAGACCTTCACGGTAGCGTGCTCCGACTTCAATTTGAGCAACATGCCAAGCACCACCCCCGTACTCAATTTGTCACCTGACGATGCGAGCAGTCCAAGTGATTTTTGGTGGCATCGCAGCGCAGCCTGATAACAAGAGGCTGGTTGGATAACTTCTGAAGGAAAAATAGACTCAAGGCAGATCTGGTCGGCAGTCTACCGTGTTCACGACGTTGAGAATGTCATTGCCACCCATTTTCCAGCAATTCTGGACAAGGCGTGAGATGCATACGCGTTTAAAAGTGCCCGCTTTCTACTAAAATCCGAGGTTGAATGTCCTGTGTCTTTCAACTCTTTCCCACGTAGGACATCAGTGCAGTATTTGCACCTGTGTGGCATTTAAGGCGGCATTTGAGAGTGTCTCCTGTTTGGACATTCAGAGGTTATACTGTCATTCACGCAGATAGTATTTCTATATGTATCTTCGATCAGACGGTTCGTACAAACAAAAAAGACTTTTCAATGGCTAAGGGGAAAACTGTCCACATTTGAGGCCATTACTCTTAAAGTGGTGTCAGTGAAGGCACGTTTGGTATTCCATGCTGTTTTTGACGTAATGCGGGAACCACAACAATCACATAGACTACAGATTTGCTGCCCGTCAACCCTACTGGACCTAAGGGGAATCATTAAGATGACTAGGCAGAATTTCAAGGATTTCGTACACGGGTGCGAGGCCGGGAGCCCAATCTACCCGGATCCAGTCAGTTTGTTCGTTTCGATGTCCGGCGGTTTTCTATTGACCTGAAAGGCAGTCACTGAAAGCGGGGTGTAGTACCGCTATTGGGGGTTACAGAAAGTACCAAGAACAGAGTAAAACAATAAGTTAGCAGAACAGGATAAATTACTAACCTAACGGTTTGTTAAGTAGGTGAGAATCCAATGACACCTTAACACGGTCCTCAGAAGAGCAGCTAACAATCTACAGTGGTTGGTCGTTCCAGCAATTGATAACCCTATAAGAGAAGAACTGTTATCTTAGGAAGGTCCAAGGTCGAAGCATATAGAGCTTCTTGTCAGGACCTCTTCGACTGTTATCACTTACTAGGGTGAAGAATTGTTGCACGAGTCCTGTGCTGGAGAGGAGGTGTGTAAGAATTAAGTCGCCGCGAAGTCTACGAAACTCAAGTGGATAAAGGTCGAGAATTTCAAGTTGAGACTCGTAGGAGAGATGTCGTAAGCCAGTGACCGTTTTGGTGGCTACTCGCTGGACACGTTCAATGGCGAGTATGTCCTTCTTTAAACCAGTGTAGACGACCGTTAATGGCTGCATCGGCCAAAATCCTGGTCACTGACAATTAATCCACTCTTCTTTTCAGAAACTTGAGTGTCTGTGGTCTTCTACCCATTCGCTTCTCCGGCTTTGTTGATGTAATGTATGATGAATGGTCTGCCTGGCTTTTCATAGTCCAGTGAGAACTTTGCTTTTAATCCCTATCTTCTTCAGAATGCACTAACCTGCACTCCAATACTGCAATGCTCCTTTTATCACACTTCAAAAATTTTTCTTCTCAGTTTATGTCTCGTCATTGCAGCCTCTTTCTGTTTAGTTTTCGAGAGATAGCCAATCAAATGGTTCACCAGCATTGGCCGGCTGGACAGAAAGTCCCCATTGGTACACCTCCCAGTCTTATTCCTTCGGGTTTACACTGGATATGTGGTGTGTTGGTGGAACTGCAATTGGTGCAGCGCAAGCCAACTGCAGTGATGGCTGAGCGCAGGCGTCCTTTGGCTTCGGTCACTGTGACAGGCTGATCCGAATCGGATGTCGCCAGCCGTAGATGACTTGATTGGCATTCTCGAGCAGTGGTCTTATGTAGACTCCGTAAAGCGCGTGGAAGGCGTGCTTGTCCATCCGGGAGAAGGTTCGTTTGATCATCCCAAGAGTCATAAAACCCCTTTTGGCGGCCAGCTGGTGATGATAAGAGAAGGACAAACCAGACGACAGCCAGATCCCTAGGTCTTTTTGGAGGTCTGCTTCTAGTTTATGCAACAGAGGACCGTGTGGTACACGGTCGAAGGCTTTGGCAAAGTCGAAGAAGATAGCATCCGAGATGTGATCATTGTCTTCGGCATAAGTTAGGCTATCCATGAAGATTAACATATTAATTGTGCATGACCGATCGGGAAGAAAGCCATGCTGGATCGAAGAGAAAAGGTTATTCAAGAATAAATGCTTAGAGATAGTGCGTTTTAACAGTCGCTCCATTATCTTTCATGGGATGCTGGTAAGGCTGATCGGCCGATAACTAGCAGGAGACTGGCGATCGCCTGTTTCAAATATAGTTGAGACAGTTGCCTCTTCCCATGCCTCCGGAAGAGTGTCTGTCCGAAGTGTCTGTTTGAACAGATCAAAAAGAAGCGCCACCAAACCGAGGGCCGCTTCTTTGAGGATCCGGGGATAGATCTTGTCTGGCCACATGGCAGTATAAGGATTGCTCTTAAGCAATAGGTCCCGAACATCGGGCACGGGAAAGTCAGCTGTCAAGATGGGTTGTTGGAATTGCCTCCGCGGGAGAATTGGATGCCAGGTTGACAGATCCACATTGTAGACTAATGAGTAGTATTCTCTGAACACCTCGGCAACCACTTGGGGGTAGGAGGAGGTTTCCCCGTCGGGAAGCCGCAGACAAAGCGTTGAGGGTTTAGTTTTTCTCTGGCGGCGTATATAGTTGAGAAAAAATTCTTATTCTCGTGGGCTACCTGTAGGATTTTTGACCGTACCTGTTGGGTGTGTTGCCGGATGTGCCGCTTGCACCTGTTTCGTGCAGAGCGAAAGGCCCCTAAATCCTCTGGCCTAACCGTCAGCTTTTGCTTAGTGAACAGACGGTGCCTTGTAGGTAGATCGACATGCTGTGTCCAGGCCTTCTTATGGATCAACATTGCCCAGGGTTTCGAGAACCCGCAGCCAGAGTCCTCATGAGAAGTCGCTATAGAGTTGAGTTTGTGTGCGTTGAAGTCACCCATAATAAGAAGATGGGAGAAAGGTTGGGTAGACGTGAGTCTGTCTAGGGTAGCAAGGATGGCCTCGTCGTCGGATGCACTGCATGACGGCAAACGGTACACAGCACCGGTAAGAAGCGCGTCACGTTTGAGAAGTTGGAGTTCGATCCAGAGCGTGTCGCATTTCTCTGGGAAGGTAAATTCCTCTACAACAGCTGGCACTGGGAGCTTCTGGCTTAGGGAAACGGCGCAGCCTCCCATGCGTCCATGGGAGGAGTCCCTCTGGTAAAAAGAGTAACCAGGGACATGCAGTTCATTATCATTGATATCCGCGAAAAGCCAGGTCTCTGTTAATGCAAGAATGTGAGGGCTAGTGTCGTGGGCCAGCTGTTTGATTTCTGGTAGTTTGTTCAGAAGGCTCAGACAGTTGGTGTACACGCACTTTAAGGCTACTTCTTCGTTTGGCTGGGTGCAAAAAGAGACAGAAGTGCACGAGGGAGAGCTTGGGATAGCAGCCTCGGTAGTGAGTGAGAGTGCAAAACTGGCGCCGTAGTTTTGTAAGCACTCTTGTTGAGTGGTGGCCGTTTCACCACAGCCTGGGCATATGTGAGCGTCCCTGTGGGATACTCCGTCCGCTTCTGTTGGCCCAAGGTCGATGACCTTCGGACCGCTCATGTTTGCAGAGCTTCTGGAGGGTGATTTGCAGTTTTGCGCCCCCGAAAATTTTGATGGGGTTGTAGATGGAAAGAGTATATAGGACGAAATGGCCCCGATGAAGCCTAGGAAGGAGCCGCCGGAATGAGACAAGTTTGGACCAGTTTTGATACAGGGGGATCCCAGTAGACTCACTGGGCAGTAAAGCTTAGGAATAAAATATTTTCTAACGGACGTTTTTTTGATGAGATGATTGGGTGTCTAGAATAGTGATGGTCCTTAACAACTTTGGGATCTGCTCTCTCGGCCCTTTGCATATCCGCGGGCGCTTGACTTTCCAAGAAGACAGGGGCAGTGGCCTCTGATGTGGGTGCTTCGGGTGGTTCATCTGAGGACATCGGTCCCCTCTTGACAGCAGGGACAAAGACTTTAACGCTAGCCTGGAGTTTGGGGTCAGCCTTGATGCGTAACCTTGTTCTAGCAAGCTGAGACCGCTTCTTCCCCTCCTGCAGTGAGCAATCTAGAGAGACTCCTCTGAGGTTAACGTGCTTTTTCCTTAGTACAACCGCTTTTTCCAGTACTTCCTCCGTGCTAATCTTCGCGGGTAAAGTCATAAGGAGTCCCGGTGACTTCTTGGTAGCTTTGGAGCAAAGTTTGCTAGCGGAAACCATTTTTGTAGGCTCTGGAGGGAACCAGGCGTTTAGCATTGCTCTGGCTTGTTCCCCTGGAGGGAGTGTGGTCGGAAGTCGTCCCCAGAAAGCGAGCATCTTCTTCCGGAGTGCTCTACCCTTCAAGCCTGTCGCGACTTCCTCAGTTTGAGCAGTGGACAAAGTCACTGCCTTGCGAGCAGTCGCAGCGCCTGGAAGGGCAAGAAAGGGCAATGTACTCATTCAACGAGCTCAGTTCTGACTTCATGTCAGATAAAGCTCTCTGAGTATCATTCAGGGCTTCTTCTACTGAGGCTACCTGTGCGCTTACATCTTTAGACACCTTGTAGCCACACTTGCACGCGTTTGTCTTCTGCTCGCTCGGGGTGGCGAGCAGAGGATCCAACGTGGCCTTCAGTGGGGTGCAGCTTTCTCGTATGAGACAGCGCATACAGATAATTGATCTGTTTGAAGAAGTGAGCAAGGCATATCGGTCCTCCCTGAGGCCAGTACACTTGAAGTGGTACCAGTGTATGCACGTCTGGTACTCCACACCGTTCCGAACAGTCATGTGGCGGCCGAAACGGCCACAAGCACTCGATACCTCCGATCCGCCAATGCTGCTGAATCTTGTGCGTGTCATTGTGTTATGGTCCGTGAGTAAAGATGACAGTTGTCAATTGAAAGAAAACACGTGGCTAGAAAATAATATGGATACTATCAAACACAAATCAGATAATACGCGATGGTTTATGTTATTCGACAAAGAATAAAAATGATAGTATATAATTTTTTGATGCACCGGGCACCAAGATAGCAAAAATATAATTAGACAATGACAGCGAGGTAATTTGAACCAAATTTCGAGTTACCCGCCGAGTTACGCGCAGTTAAAGCGAGTTTGTGATAGACTGAGGTATTAAAACTCGGACAGCAACTGGAAAAACCGTCACGTTATTCAGTGAACAATCCTATCAGGTTGACGGGAAAATTGATTCACAGAGCACTGGTTAAGCAGTGATACAACTCGCGACGACGGCACAGGATTTTACACATACTTTCGAGTAATCCACTAGGATTTCAAAAGAGTCTTGAGAAATGTTTTCAATGTTTTTGATTTCTTATGTTTCCCACCATTATTTTCAAAAACGTTTTGTCGTTCCATTCTTTTTGCGGTCCTTGTCAAGGCCACACTTCACCTATAAATTTGTTGACGTTGGCTGGATACTATTTGCGCTGAGGGTTGATGTCGGGATTGTGTGCTGCTGACCTGTGGTTTGGTATTATGTTGCCACTGATCACGCAGTTACAACAGTTACCCTCATCATACTGTGTCTCTCAGTCGACTGTGTGTAGAGGGATCCCTCTACAGGGGCGTAGGATTATCGCACATGGTGTTCTGTGGTTATTAGAGTGTATAGACTAACATCGCGTGGTCCATAACGCAGAGTTTCCCTGGGTGTCCAGTAATGCGTATTGTTGGGGATGGTTAAAAATGAATTACTACTTCACCGGTTGCTGAATGCGAAGTTCCATAAGGTGTTCTTTGGGAACACCAAATGCATGCAGCATTACTGGGTAAACGTTTCGCAGTTTCATAAAAACTGAAAACACAAGAATGTACTATGGTATAGCCCAGAGTTTGGCAGGAAACGTCAAATTGTTGTAGATCGTACACAGTCAGTTAACACCCCTTATGTACCTTACTAGGCCCACTTGCCCCGACCATGTAGCTGTAGCCAACTGTCTCTACAGGGATGTAGTCGCATTATCGTAGTCTTTTAGCGTAATATCTTGCTTAAAGCGCGTCTTGCCATGAGTGTTGCTGCAGACTTAGAACTAATGTATATTGCCCACAACAGTCCACTGAGTTCTTTGCATCGTCTAGGTCATACATTGTGTTTCGGCAAAAAGCTGGTCGCCTGAAAAAGTTTCAATCATAATGACGCTTCACTAAAGTGGTGACCCGGACATCACCCTTAACTGAAGTACAGGATGATCCAGTGGTCACTCGCGTACGAAAGGGATACCGTCTGGATTATAAGCGAAAGTAAGTAAAGTGGATGAAGATAAACCCCAGGGCGTATCACAACTTTCAATCGATTAAACGCTTTGGATCCAAGACGTTAATATGAGCTTCGGAGCGTTGTGTTAAAAATGAAGGGGGTGGGAATCAGTGATTCATTGATTGATACGTGGGTGTGTGTCCGATAGCCTAAGTCCCAGAGTCGGTGCTTCTGGTATCCTACGGGCGTCAGCCTCTGTGAAATGTATTCGTGGGTGAACTGGCGTAGCACCGCTCTCTGTAGATACAGTGTCAGTGTAGGAGCAACAGATATGGGAAGAAGTAAAACCTGATCGTCTACCTATTACTGTTAGCGGGCCTAACAAGCGTTGACGACACTCGACGAAAGACTAGTCCAATGGGAGATCACTGTCTATCCGATGTTTGAGATCTTTTAAGCAACCTCTTCGTGGCCCCTTAGCCCATTTGGACCTGCGAAAATGAATAGTTTCTCTCTAAGCCCTTCCGAAAGAAGGAAAATGCAAGAATGAAGTCTCCTTGGAGTCTTCCATATTCCAGGGGGTAAATGTCAAGGATTTCGGGCCCAGATTCGTACGAAACGTTCCGACGAGCTAGTACGATTTTGGTCGCAGCTCGCTGTACCACCAGGGCGCATTTTTGCCGTAATTGAGGCCAAAATAAACAACTAGATTAACGTATTAGAACGATGGTCGAATATAAACCTCTCAAAGTTTGGAAAATATTCCAGCCAATTCGGCGAACTTGTATTTACTCATATCCAGTACAACGAATCCTTTACTTGGCCACTTCATACCTTATGGAGCGTGGACAAATTGGGCGACAGCCATATACCTAGGTCTTTTTCAAGACACCTTGGCAACACACTTCTATTTAATCGTTTTTTTTTACAAAGACGTTGCCAGAATCGCCACCAATAGAAATGTGTGCACACTTATCGTCATTGATAAGATTACGCAACTCCATTGGCCATTAGCTAACTGCATTGAGGTCAGAAATGAATGCCGTCACAAACAGAAAGGGAACTGAGACTCTCCTGTCTTTCAGTGCACGCCACTGCTAATGATAACACCGCAACTACCTACAAATTCAGACCTGCATATAACAGCATGTATGGTTTTACCGCGAAGAGGGTGATAAAAAGGCCAACTAAGTTGGATCTCCTGGGCGACGGCCCAGGTGATACGCGACGTCTTCGAAACCACTAGCTGACGCCTTAGTGGGTCCCCTATTTCGTTTGTTTAGTCTCTAGAAGGCGTTACGCTACCGCAGGAATGGGAAGTAGTTGCGGTTACTCCTGGATATATGGAGGACAACAGGGAGGATCCCACAAATCACCGACCTGTTGATCTCACACCTATCCTACTGAACCTTATTGAAAGGATGCTCTGGAACGAGATTGCGGATCACATCACTGAGCACGAGCTCTTTACAACCCAGCGGCATGGGCTTGTGAAGAGACGATCTCGCCTAATAAGTTTTCTATCGTTTTTTGACTGGTTCACCGAGAGGTTGGATAGGGGGAAAGGTAGGAGTGTGCTATCTGGACTTTGAAAGGCCTTTGATTCGATTAACAACAGACTTCTAAGTAGCCTTTAAGCGTTCTGTCTGTCCTCAAAGATTTTGAATTGGATGGCGACTTACTTTCATAATCGAATTTTCACGTACAAGTTGTCTAATCAAGTCCACCGGTTGTAAGAAGTTGAGTTCCACAAGGGCCTGTTCTAAGGTTTTTACTGTCCTTGATTTATATAAAAACCTATCGCTCTGCCTATCTTATAAGTGTTGTGGTAGCGGACGAGGTTAAGCTAGTTGGTTGTCCAAAAAAAGCAATCAATCGGGAAGGTTTGGACAGAATTCACATAAAACTACCATTGAACGTGGTCAGATGGAAACGGCTGTTGGAGACAAGGGTAGAGGCTCCCGCTGGACACGTGGGGGATCTAGGAATTTTCGTGGTGAAACAGCGAACATCGGAGAGATTTAGGGGTACAAATGGGGTTGAACTGTGAACCTTCCATCCCAACCACAGATGCCGCCTGAAAGGCCAACAGATCACCGTTTCTTCTTAAGAAGACCGGCATCTCGAGAAACAGAGGCTCTGGTAACTTTGTTTAAGACATGCGGCCGCACACCGAATAGTGTGTGCAAGCCGAGAGTCCATGCTGTGTTGGGGGATACAAAAGTGCTAGAAAGAGTACAATGCCGATCTATAAGGTTTTTGGTTGAACTGACGTGTATGGGCTACCAAAGCAGACTCGGATGTTTGAAGTTATCCTTCCTAGATGGAGGATGCAGATGTGGGGACTTGACTAAAGGTTTTAATTTGCTGATTGGTTTAACTGACACTGGTGAGCAGTTAGTTACCGACAGTTGCAACCCAACAGTTCGAGGGAATGATTGAAAACTCGCAAAACCAAGTTGCAACAGAACTATTTGAGTGCACGTCTTTTCTTTTAGAGTCATGAACTCTCGGAATAAGTTGCCAACGGAAGTGATACTAGCCACAACTACGAATGGTTTCAAGCACAGCTTTGGTAAATGTTGGCTATCGGTAATTCTTGAGTTAGTTTGAAAACTCTAAAAGTGGAGTGTATGTTTTACTCTCCTCTTCAGTTTTAGGTTTTTGCCCCTCCCGTTTTTCTTCTCCCATGCACATAGTAATCGATTACAAAATGTTCACTCTTTCTTTCCCGCTCATGAACTCCGGCAGGTCACCAGACAGTCAGGTCTGGAAAATTCCAGGTGGTCCCAGTCGTGTCCCCTTATCCCAGTCTGATAAGTGTTACAATATCCGGTGATTCTCCTGATCTTAGTCGCATGGTCTTCATATGAAATTAAGTGAAACTATGTCTTCTGCAGTTGAAACACAGTGGGGTTCATGGAACCCACAAATACAGTAAACTGGAAACTTTCTGACGGTCGCCACAGGTCCAGTGGTTTGACCTTATTCATATCCAGGAATAGTTCAACTCTGGGGTAGTGTACTTTTTCAAAATACCTGTTTTTTTGCTTATCCTGGATGAATTTTGCTTTGTCAGGGAAATTCCTAAGACTTCTTTTAAAGTGGGCAATGCGCATAGTGTTAATTCATTTTTAACCACCCCGATCTTGGCTATAGTCATATGGTCGTAGGTTGTGTCCGTGGTAAGTTCCATACGCGAAGTGAAGTCCTCTATAAGCCTGCTGGCTTCAGCCGAATGCGTGATGATTACAAAAATCTGAAGTCATTTACATTGGTGAAACTAGCGTTTTGTTCCATTGGGTTTAGTTACGGCTCAGTCTTGTGATAAAGTGCCTTTTCAATTTGTTGTGCGTACATTTCGTGGTATCAAGGACTCACTCAGAGTTTACTGTAAACCGAGGCATTATGTGAAATGTTAGTCCATTTTCAACCAATCTGAGCGGTTTACATGGTCTTTGGATTGGCGCACTGAACACAAGATGCACCTTGTAATGTATCATGTGGTTTAGGTTTACGCCGAACGGTGCACATGGTTCCTAAGTGCATCTATCTTACACTCAGTGAACCCTTATAGTAGACCATGTTAACAGTAGACTTCGTGCTGTCCGTTTAGCAGGTTCTGTTATTGCCAGCTCTAGACACAAGACTTCCAGAAATCTTTTCACTGTATCTACTTATACTCCTACAGACTGTAGTGACGCCGGCCTCGAGGACCCGTTTTAGTCGGATCTGGCCGCTCTCCAGTCGACAGGTGGTTCTGATATAGTCGTTCTGGCCGGAGATATGAATGCCCAGGTCGGGCGCCTTGGTGAGGCCAGGTTTCGTTTAGGTGACATGTTTGGGATAGCATCACATCGCTCCGATAATGGCGGGTGATTGTTGAAGCTGTGGGCTGAGCACAAGCTATTTTTAGTCGGCAAGTTTTAGGCATCGTGTACGACATCGGTATACTTGGCGCCCGCCTTCTAATCAGGCTTGGTCTCAGATAGACCACAACCGTTAGTTATAGGTGGCGAGATTTCATTCAAGTTTTTCGTTATTATTGATCGTGCGTTTTGTTCTTACCTCTGTTGGGCAACGACCCCATCGACAGTAATGGTTAGCTGTTCAGATACTGGCTATACCGTCGGTAAAGTATAAGTACCAAACCAGTTCAGAAATCAGATTTAATAGTTCTACCTCCGACGATCCTAATAGCTGTTGGACTCAAATCTAATAGGCCTTTCGGGAAGCAGGTACTGAAGCATTTGAAACGGATGTACATAGGTTGAACAGACATTGGATCTCGGAGAAGCCAGACAGAACATTTTTCCTGGCAGTTCGTGTAACAGGACTAGCAGAGATATCCGTAGGAAACTGGAACGTAGTCTAAAGCCTGATCGTGAGGCGTGGTTAATGGAAAAAGTTGGGGAATTGGGGACCGCTTTTGCTTCCGGGAACACCGGCAAACTCTTTAAGCCTATCCGTGTCACTGGTCTCAGACGACCGTCTGTCAGTGAAGCTATCAACGAGACAGATGGCACACTCGTCTATAATAAGTCCAGAAGGTTAGAGCGTTGGGCGGAACACTTTGAGTGTCAATTCAGCTGGCCTCCTGCTTCTACTGTGTCGCCGTCACAAACTTCTAATATAGCACCCTGGTCGGTGGATTTGGAACCTCCCACTCGGACTGTGGTTCGTAATTGCATTTTGACTCTCAGACTTAATGGGGCTGCTGTTTGCAGATGATCTCGTGTCTGCGCTTTTCCAAGAAGGTGAAGAAGTGTTGGTGGAAGCATTGACTTTGTTGTTTCAACTTGTGTGGACGACGGAGACCATCTCTGTGTGCTGGGTTCGAGCGATAATAGTTCCTGTATTCAAGGAATGTGTCAGGGGCTTTTGCGTAAACCATGGGGGAGTAAGTTTGACTCCATTCATTTCTGGGGTTCTTACATTCACTGTACCTCATCGACTCACTGCGGTTCGGGGGGGTGGGGGTAAATATGGGAGAATAACAGTCAGGAATTCACCCGTGACGGGGGTGTGCAGATCACAATATTCTTGTTCGTCAAATTCTCGAGCAGTGTGATGTATACCGCCGACCAACAATTACCGTGTTTCTGGACTGTGAAGGTGCGTTTGATTCGGTCGATCGATCTACACTTTTAGAGTCGGTTATACACAGGAGTTTGCCGACCAAGTATGTGAACACACTGTCGGCGTTTTATTCTCATATTTCAGCTCAGGTTAGGTTTTGCGGTGAACGATGAGAGGTGTACGTCAAGGTTGTCTACTTTCGCCGCCTTTGTTAAATTTCGTCGTAGACGAAATAATGGAGGATTGTCTGCAACATTAGCGTGGACCTACCACTTGGTGAAAGACTGACTGATCTCGACTATGCTGACGAAACCAACTTTCAAACAATGCAAACAACGCTAGTCGCTATTTCTCTTTCTGCTAAATACATCGGAATGTGCTTTACAGCCTCAAAATGCAAAGTGGTTATGCAAGATTGTTGTGATGACAGATTTTAATGTCAGATGGCGAAGTTATGGAGGTTGTTGACCGGTTTGTATACCTGGGAAGTTGCATTGGCGACGGTGGAGATGTCGGGAATGACGTGGAAACGCGTATCTGTAAGGCTTGGTCAATTTTCTCCAGTCTGAGGCACCTGTGGTGACAGAGAGTTATTTCTCTTAAGCTTACGGGTGTAGGTTGTATCAGGCAATAGTGAGGGTTGTATTACTTTGCAGCAGCGAAACTTGTTTGCTCGGGGTAGGAGGCGTGAACCGCCTTCAGGTATCTGATCACCGATGCCTGGGTTCAATTGTTCGAATCGGATGTCCCGTACGAGTAAGTAATGAATCGTTTGGGGAATGGGAATTTGGTAATGGTTGCTCAGCAAGTACTTTTGCTCAGTCCTTACATTTGCACATAACTAGTTGGTTAGACCACGTACGAAGGACGGTGGTTAGTTGTCTGCCGCACCGAGCACTCTTTGGCGATGTTACGGCCGACTGGCGCAAGGTGCCAGGTTGAGAGATGATAATCTGTCATAGAGGAATGAAATCATTCACGAAGGGTTTGGTCACTGTAGATCGGATTCGTCTCCCGTGCGGGGACCCTCGCTACTCACGGTATGCTCATCTGTCTTCAGGTGGTTAAAAGTGTCGTACTAAAGACGAAAATAATTGATCATTCTTCACAAAGTTGTAACATTTTTACTCTTATCAATGTTAATTTACGCAGAATCGACAAATCTCTGATCGGCTACCCTCTTGAAGTAATTCTTTCTGGAAGTGCCCCCATTTTCTGATGGATTCGATAGTGGTGTTTATCTTTTCCGTAACTGAGTGGTGCGGCTTGGTTGGTAGCAATGCACCAAAGAAGAATACCACTGTTTGGTCGTTTTGGTCAAATTTAGGTAATATCGAAGACATGTTTTCACGATCAAAGGTACCAGGGCCTACAATAGTCACCGGCGCTCTCGTATCCCTCCTTTACTTTTCAGAATGACTGATAGCTGTCGTTGATGAGGATCATTTGTTACACTCAGTGGAGAGAGTTCATCGGACAAAGAAAAGTCCACTGAATAGTGTGCGAGTAGTCCTGCAACAGATTGCTTGGACATGGTGCCATGAGTCGGATCCGGACCTAATCCCCACAGGGCACTGAGACACCCCGGATTTGGCTTTACACTACTGTATGGTATTTTCCACCGAAAGACATTGATAGAACTCGCCTGTCATGGCATTCCTACCACCGCAGCTTTTGGATGCTTCCTGAAATTACTATCACACACCAACTACCCCTTTCCAACAGCCACATATCAGCAAGCTCTTTCATTCTCATCATGTCATCAGTCGTTCTTTGAAATTGAGCCATTCCCTTGACAACTGTGAAACGTATCTGAGGACGGTGGTACGTATCTCTGGACGCCTCAGATGTCGTGCTTTTTATCCTCAGCTCTTAGGAGGATCCGATAATAGGTGCTTCGCAAGTCCATAATGCAGGAGACGTTGCGCTCAACATTTTTGGGGATTAGTTCATCAACTCGGGATACAGGAAGTCAAGTCAGAAAATTACTCCGTACGTACTGGGGAGGGGGGAGGTAAAGCCGCGGATAGTGTTTTATAAAATTATCGGCTCAACCTCACGGTGAGTAATGTGTTTGCAAAAATATTAGGATTAATAAGGAAGTAAACTAAATAATGGATAACAACTGTGGGTACCCTCATGCACAGAGTTGAAGCGGGACCTAATGGAGAATGTTGGTATACATTTAAAGAGGTCGGAATAAGGAGGATGATCGAAATCGGACAAAACTGTTAAAGGTGGTAACCGACTGCTTCAGATTGTTAAACCATGATAAGTTCAACTAGACTGTAAGTTGCAGTTAGATAAGTGTCTTATGGATCTAGAAAGAAGTCTAAAATCTATGGTTGGAAGTTTAGGCAAAATAATCGGAGAACAGTGTATCCAGAAGTAGAGTACGCATGCATTCAAATAGAGCTATAGAGGTTTGAAAACGACTTTGCACGTGAGAGACAAAACGTAGGTCCTCACTTTGCATAAATCGGATGTCACCACCAATTAATTGCAGCTGTCGCATTCACTTAGAGTTTCCAGTCGGCCTTGTTAGAAAAGAGGCGCTGGACTCGAGTTTTTCTCCTGTTAGAGCTGGTCATTAGTGCACATTATTGAAAGGTCTATGGGAATGCGACAGATGCGACTAATTACGGGTGATTTTTAATCTATTTAAAAATACAAAAAACCACACTAATCAGTAATTTATCCATCTTATCGTTAAGTGAGCATATATTGTAGCTCAACATGACACCTAACTAACTGACGGACTTTGACCAGGGAAGAAGCTTGTTTTCAACTTGTGTTTTGACACAGGCACCGAAAATTTCTTTTAGAAAGGAAGATAAGACTGCGTTTTTGTGCATTGAGCGGTAGAGAATGTGAGGTGAGCCAGCCAGACGATTCAGAAATGCATCCAAATCCCTATGTCGATTAGTCGTTTGACTATATTTTACAAATACGCGACGTTTATCATTCTTGTCCGTCGCCTTCAAAGCTTGGGCATGTCAGGATGAGCCGGAGAACGCAGTGACGCTGTTCTGTAGTACTGTTTGAATTTCACATTTGGTTAAACGTTGATCTATCAGTGACTGATCTCTCGATTATGTAACAATTATTCTGAAATCTGGCTTTAAATCTTCAAGCAATGGTGGTGGCTGAACTCTAGCTGCTAACGTACCGCGACGGAAAGGTGGTGGTTTAGCGCCGTCAAATTGATTATCTCCACATTGGATAGGTAATCTATAGCGTTAGATAAATCAGCCAGAGCATAGCGAATCAGTGGGGAAAGACTAGGATCAGAGAAGTAGGTTTTATTCGTCTTATTGTGCTGGAGCAGCTATAGTGAAAAGCGATATGTGTAAGAATATGCAAGTAATGATCACAAGGGGAAGTTTCAACACGATGTTTCCCATGTAACGCTTCGTTGCTTATGACTGAATTTATGCCAACGTTGCACTGAATATTGCTTTGTAAATACGCTTGCGATTGGGCAATCCTAAGTCAGCTTGTCACGTATGTCACTACGAGTCTTTTCAAGCGGCTGTACAATTGGTGTTACCTTCACTAACCGGCAGTCTCCGCTCCCAAACACACATAAATAAGGTGTGGGAGTTTTCATTTTGCTTTCTCAATCGTTTGGTTGATAGTTTGTGCTTTTGGCGGATTGATTGCACTATGCCATAGTAATGTTTAGAGGCAGTTTCTATTAAGTGTCTTGTTACGGCTCTTTCCCGTATTCTTCTGTTTCCGCGTTTTGGTAACAATTCTTCTCAGCCTGAAGAGAGACCTCTCTCTTGCAGCGTCTGCTGTGTGAGGCTGAGTAGGACAAGTAGGCAAATCCTTTTAGTTTGCACTGTTTTGCAGACTTTTGTGTTCTTTTTAGCTACTTGGTATGCATCCATTCAACGAACGTGGCTATCCTAATCCTTACCTAAGGCGTTTTGGACCAGATGGGTATCGTGGCCGACCAGGAATTCGATTACAACCAAACCTGTCGCTTTACTATCCCCCCTTTCCTCATACTCCCAGAAATATCGGGGATGCTGGAAGAATGTCTTTCTATGCACCTAACCACTCGTTTCCAATTTACCCTAATACGAACCCTGACTATCACCTTTATCCCTTCGAGAATTGGGGAATTCCGGGACCCAGGCCAAGCAGCACGTTTTACAATCTGTACGGTCGCCCGGGTATACGCCCTTACAGACGAACAATCGACTATGCCAGATATCCTACCCATTACACTGATTCTTCTGGGTCACTAGGTCGATCGAACACCACCGTGAACCAGACCCAACACAACAAGTGGCGTAAACAACGAAGTCATACACAAGAAGTTGTCTCTCCAACAACAACCACAAGGTCCTCTTCGGAACAGAAAGCAAAAACTGGTTCACCAAAGAGGGACATCAATTCAGGAGAACGTTGTTCCATACTTACTGCTGAGGTCCAGTCGGATCTGAATTCCACGATCATGGGAACGTCATCTCACCTCTCAATTGATGCTGTTGATTCCAACCTAAGAGGTTTGTGGTTTTCAAAATTTATACCCCGACTGTGCTCATTACACTTTGCTTGTTTATCAGTTCTTCACTTGCACATTTTCGTTTACGTTCTTGTTGGGTTTCTCGTTGAGCCAGCGTTTGTGCTCCCCCCATTTGGCGTATGTTCATGCAGAGTTTGCTAGTACGGGAAGGCCTATATTATCCGTTAGTTCTTGTTTGCTCGACTGTTTAACTAGCTCACACTTTACTATCGAAGTATCATGCATGTCTGTTTCGAGTGGAAGCTGACCACATTTGGCGTTGGGAGGTTTATGGGTCTAACCTTTGTAGATATGATTGTATGCAAATCCCTTATATCAACTATTACTGGTCCGATATTACTTCGTGCTCACTAGCAACGACGCCATATACCAACTGTATAACTGCAGATGCAGACTCCAGCTAACATGAATGCTGGGTATTCGAACGACATCCTGTCCAGATGTGACGTAGTTAATGGTCCTTTTGTCTCATTAAATTGTGTTATAACTCATGTTCCCGTCCATCGTACACAATGAAAATCGTTTGGATGGAACGATTGTAAGTTAAGCCCAACATGGACAGATTTGGTTGGAAGTTTTGAAAGTGATCCGGCAAATTCTTCTTCTTGCTGGCTGACTGAAAGATTTGTCAGCAAGTTGCTATGCCGTTCCTACGGTCATTTCGCAAGTGGCAGAAAACAACTGTCACACTGCAAGTCTGTTTGTACCCTCAGGAATGTAGAGTAGACGTATGTTGGGTGATTTACACTCTGTTATGAATATGGCTGTTATTAGCTTCGTCAATCGCCAAACACATGTTGACCACAGGCCATTGGATTATCTTAGATCCGGCCTTCAGAATGATAACGCATTACATCTATTTACGATTCCCAGGTTTCGCCGAAGCCCTCATGATTAGCCGTCTCAAGGTAGCTTTATGTGTATGAAGACGAGTACAGGTAGGCCTCAAAACCTCCATAGATTCAATGGTTTAGCACACACGTCGTCCTCGTTGAATTATTTATTCCTCCTTCACGAGTTAATAATGATACGATAATAGGAAGTGCGGCTGCCAGTGTATGTTTTATTGCTTTGCTCAAGTTTTTGTCAACTTGTTTTTTATTGCCTCTGTTTTGCTGCACACATTTCTGCTCATTGTTTACACACCTGGAAACAGATAAACTCATCAATCAGCTACGTCGTGGCACCTATCAATGTGTCGTGTGCATTTCAAAGGTTCATCAACAAGATCCCATCTGGTCTTGCACCACTTGTTTTCACATATATCATCTCGCTTGCATCCAATCATGGGCGGAGAAATGTCAGTCTGGTGTAACCACAGATGCCAATGATCCGGCCGCGTCCTCCTCGGCATGGCGCTGTCCTGCTTGTCAAACGAAACAGATACTACCCAAATTGGGAAGTAAAAACGGTGTGTTGGAATACACATGTTTTTGTGGTCGCATTCGCAATCCGAAATATCATCCGGCACGAACGAGTATTCCACACGGTTGTGACGAGGTGTGTGGTAAATTGCGGAAAAGAAACGATTTCACAGAAGGCAGCGAGACTGTTTATGGGAAACAATCTGAATGCACCCATCCTTGTACGGAGTGAGTCTGATCTTTTGATGGACTACATATTTCCACCCAGATCAACATTTGCACTGAACTCGTGTATAAAGATCCCACTTACCATGTGGGCTTAATCGTAAGTATAAGATGTACCTTGGCCACTGTGGCTGGAGATGTTAGACGAGATGGCGGCTAGTTGGTCTCAGTGGCGTGAATGTTGTGGTTGTTTGTCCGAGTTTTCTGTGAATTGGGTGCATTTAATGAGGGTGGGGTGTAGTGAAAGCCGCAAGGAAGATGTTCTACTGATGGCGCCTTGCTTTCACTTACATCTTGGTTGTTTGTTTGCAAGCGGTAGGCGCCTTGATGTTGAATGTTTGAATGTAGACGTGGTCACTTTTGTAGTGGTTAGGTTCCTTCCTGTCCCTTTCTTTTCTCTCTTCTCTCTCTCTCTCTATACAGGGTTTGCTCTTCTTCATGGTTGTATGGCGGTTAAGCGCCTGTGTTAACCAGTGATGTATTGCTGTCTATGGTGATGATTATGTGTTACATTAACGCATGCACCAACACTCCCGCTCCTGTCTAGGCTGTGGTCCGTGCCACTTCTGTGACTTTTTAATGACCTGTTTGACTCTGTACTTTTCCTGCATAGCTCGCGCTTATCCTGTGTAATTGTAAAAACCTGATGAAAATGACCGAAACCAGGTGTTTCCAAAATTAACTTCCTATGAATCCAGCGGGTGTTAGTTGATGCTGTAAGCCATTGGACGGCGTCAACTTTGTAAGCAGTGATACTGTTAATCAACCTATGCCTCTTGAAATCGACTGCAAAAATCCTTGCCGGAGAGATGATCGATATTAAATAAATGTTCTCTAGGAGTTTTGGTACGACTTTTATTCATTAGCTCTGGGGTGTACTTACTGGACTGTAATCGATCTTTTGGTTAGGAGCTTAGAGGACCTCTCGTGCATCTGAACAAGTAATATTGGGAACGATCACCGAGGTCAGCAGAGCTAAATGTGGCGCGTAGACAACCTCGAATCTGATTCTCCAGTGTGCTTTTAAATGACTTCGTTCAGACCAACTTCAAGAGGTTCAGAGGGATAGTAGTTCAGTAAGTCCCTACCCACTACTCCATCGTTGAATGATTGGGATTATGCTTGGTGGGAAAATTTAATTTTCACAGATTCTGCTAAGGCCACCTCCAGGTTACTTTACGGGTTACTTTACAGCAGCAAAACTTGGCCGCTCAGAGTAGAAGATTTGAACCGTTTTCAAGTATCTGACCGCCTAAATCTGCATTCAATCACTCGTATTGGGTGGCACCAACGGGTAACCAACGAAGAGGTTAGGAAGCGGGTGTTTGACATTGGTTGTCAAACGAGTTCTTTTGTTCAATCCTTACATTTGCAAATAATCAGATGGTTAGATCTTGCATTGAGGATGCCAGCTAGTCACCTGCCACGCCGAGCATCGTTTGTCGATATTGCGGCCCATCGGTGCAAGGTGCCAGGTTAAGAGATGATAACCTGGCATAGGGGAATGAAATCGTTCACGAATGGTTTGGCCACTGTAGATCGGGTTCGTCTCCCGTGCTGGGACCCTCGTGACTCACGGAGTCGGTGGTTGAAGAGGTTAGGTGAGTTAGCGGCTAACCGACCACAGTGGTGTGAATGTAGTCGTTGTTTGTCCGAGTTTTCTGTGAATTGAGTGCGTTTAATAAGGGTGGGGGCAGTGAAAGCCGTAAGGAAGCTGTCTTGCTGAAGTCGCCTTGCTTTCGCTTACATCTTGGTTGTTTTTTTTGCAAGGTGTAGGTGTTGAATGTTTGAATGTAGGCGTAGCTAGTTTTCAGTGATCGGGTCCCTTCCCATCTCCTTTCTGTTCTCTTCCTCTATAGGTCTGCTTTTTTCTTTATTGTTGTGTGGCAGTTAAGCATTAGTGGTTCACACTTATGTATTGCTGTCTATGATGATGATGATGATGATGACGATGATGATGATGATGATGATGATGATGATGATGATGATGATGATGATGATGATGATGATGATGATGATGATGAACTCCAGGTTCCAAATCTAGAAAAATATTTTCACTGTGTGATTGTGCTCCACTTAACTATGGTGACATCGATTCCTTTTATTCAGTTCTGGCTGATCTTAGGTCGACACATAATTCTAGTAGTCATTTTGGCCAGAGATATGAATGGCCAAATCGATTGGCTTAAGTTGCAGCGCCTCGTTTTGGTGACTGGTTCGGTCCGGTATCAGATCGCTCAAATAATGGTAAGTGGCTGTTGTAGCTTTGCGCCATCAATAGTTGTAGACCTTGTATGCATCACTTTTCCACCCGTCTCTTTCCTCTCCCAATCAGTCGTGGTCTCATACAAACCACATGGCTGCTAATTTTAGGTGGCGTGACCCCATGGAGTACTATCGTCTTTATGGGGTTGCGCTCGTGCTTTGGCACGTTGTCTCGTTGTTTATTTAGGTAGGTGACAGCCCCAACAACCGCGACGGCTGGCTTCTGAGAACCTGGCCAGGCCGGCTGTATAGCATGCATATGAGGTTGGATTTGGATGTAAACTCAGCAATTCTGACCTCGTTAACCCAAACAGCTTTCTCCTCGAAATCTCAAGCCATTACGGTACACTGGTTTGCAGGTGGAACGAACGTTGGGTTTCAGGACAGTACTCACATCTGCTAGATGTCAGACGGAATGTTCTTCATGGCAGATTAATAGGGTTGCTTCTGTTTTAGGATCTACTGATGCCTGCCTTAAATTCACCTCTACCCCTGGTCCTGGACGTCTCTCTGTCAGCGAAACAGATGTCACACATCCATAATAAATCTGGAAGATTAGACCGTTGAACAGACTACTGATGGTCAATTTTTCCGTCATTGGATATTGACTCCTAAACGTAGTAGGTCTGTTGCACCAGATGATCTTCCGCCGACATTTTTCAGTGATAGTGGGGAGACGTTATTGGTGGCTTTGACTAAGTTGTTTCAACATGTGTGGACGACGAAGAGGTCACTCGGTAGTAGTTCCAATATTCAAGAAAGGTATCGGAAGTTCTTGCGGAAACCATTGGGGAATTAGTTTGACCCCAGTCATTTCTAGGGTTCTTGCATTCACTATGTTTCGTCGACTCAATGCAGCTCGTGAGGCAGACATTAGAGAAGAACAGACATGGTTACGCCCGGGCAGGGATATATAGATCACAGTGTTACTGTTCGTCAAATTCTGGAGCAGCGCCACGTGTACTGCCGGCGAACGATTGCCGTATTTCTGGACTGTAAACGTGCGTTCGATTCGGTGGATTGATCCACACTTTTAGAGTCTGTTAGACGCGGGAGTGTGCCGACCAATTATGCGAACATACTGTTGGCGTTTTATTCTCACACTTCAGCTCAGGTTAGGTTTTGCGGTGAACCGTCTAACAGTTTCGACGTCGACAACGACGTTGTTCACTTTTTACCACTCGGCTGTTTTTTATCCTGGACGAAATAATGCAGGACTGTCTGGATCATTTACAAATTGCTGGAGTGGACTTCCTACGCGGTTGAAAACTAACTGATCTTGCTTATGTATGTTGATAAGGTGCTGTTAACTGCCAATTTTCAAGCCACACAGACGATGTTAGACACAGTTTCGCGCCCTACCAAATACTTCGGAATATTTTTTGTAGTTCCAAAGTGCAAAACACTTTTTAAAGACTATTATGTTCGCTTAGATTCACACCGGTTTGCATATTCAGATGGTCGTATCACCGACGGAGATATAGACATCGAAATAGATCCAATACTAGTACAGGACATCCCTGGCGATGGGGAGGCGTCTTTGAAAGGGTCGCTAATTAGGGAGACTGTAAGGGTCGTATTCTTTACGACTAAGAATCTTGGCCGCTCAGGATAGAAGACTTGAACCGTCTTTAGATATCTGACCACCGACGTTTACGTTCAATCGTTCGAATCGGATGGTCCCAGCGAGTAAGTAACGAATCGGTTGGGGAGCGGGCATTTGGTAGTGATCGCTCATGAATAGATGGTTAGGTCATGTATTAAGGATGCTGGCTAGTTGTCTTTGTCGATACTGTGGCCGATTGGCGCAATGTGCGAGGTTGGCAGATAACCTGTCATAAAGGCCTAAAATCGTTCACGAAGGGTTTGGCCACTGTAGATCGAGTTCGCCTCTCAGGCGGAGGCCGTCGAGATTCAGAATCGATGGGTGGTTACTTTTGGCAAAATGATTCTTACTAATTCGGCAGGTTTGATTAGTTAGGTGAGACCCAATTGTGAAAAGTCATGACTTCGGCTGGGTTCGAACCAGTTTCAAAACCTTCATTCCCAAACGCGACAGGCGCTCTACCAAATGAGATACGAAGCCTCGCAGGAGCTCGGAAATTTCACATTTGATTTATTTCACTCACCCGTCCTACTCTCTCCTATGGAATCTACTCAAATGATCCAAGGGATCGACCGCCTCGGCAAGATTTCTCAAACAGTTCACACTGGGATCCACCACTGCCACTTTTGAGCAGTAAATTTGTGTTACTAATGAGTAACTTGTTAGATTTAGTCATTTAGATTAATCCTACCGAAGCCACGATTTTTCACAACCCTTTCCAAGTAAGTCCACAAGGTGGTGGTACTTTCCAAATAGTAAATATCTGGCAGTCCAAGTAACAGAGGTCCATGGTCTGGTTATTATTGCTATTGTTAAGTATTTTCTCTTGCCCCTATCACTAATTGTCTTAATCTCGTTGCTTAAGGTTTAATTGTCACAGCGAGGCTTCGCCGAGTAATCCGCACAGAATATTGACAGGACTTACTTTTCGGCCTAACCGAGCGTTGCCATACCACCTGGCTTATCAGATTTTTCTGCAATCTCTTGATCAGACATTGACACGACAGTTTCTCAACTGTTTGCCTTCTAAATGCCCTTGCGAATGATCACAGAGAAGTCGGGTTGACTGTACATCTCCCTTAAAAATAAACACTTTTTTTGTTTATTTTTGTGTTGCTGTTGTTTTACCTATCCGCATCGGCAAACTTCTTGCCCTTGGTTTGCAAATTATTCCTTGATCGTTCCAGGCCATTGTACTTTGGGCACGTTCGGTTTCTCATGATGAGTAGACTTGAGACAACATCATGGTCGTCGGGTCTATCCCCCTATAGTTTATATAAGAAGGAAATCTGTCTTGAATTTTGGCTCGTTAATGAGGAATAGCCTTACTACTGATTGGTCGGCGATGCACAGACGTTGCCATGATGGAACATCAAACGTTCGAAGCAAGCAGTCCTCATCAGCATGTTACAATGTTTATATGTTGTCTGTCTGTCCATGGCTGCCAGTTCTCTGACCATTAGTATGTTCATATTCTTTTGTCCTATCAGCTATCTGTATGGTTGTTGTTGCTTTCACCATTCTCCTGCAATTTGTCACCGTCTACCTAGCCTCTGTCATCCTGGTCCGTGTCCACCCTGTACGGCCACTGTGCGAATGACCTGTCCCTGTACTCAGGTCCAACGGACGTTGATGTGCGGGGATTCACCCCCGGGTCCTTGTGGGCACCTTTGTGATCGAAAACTCGGTGATGAACAACACTCGGGGGCGGCCGGCTGCAATGCCGGGATTCACACCTGTCTGTTTGCTTGTCACTCTGATCCGTGCCCACCGTGTGCGTGGATGCTCGAAGTAGGTGAGTGTTCGACCGCGCAAACGCTTGGTTGCCTGTGCACTCGTGCTTGGTCGATCCTCGTCCATAACCAGCCGAAATTAGGTAGATCCGCATTCACCACACTGTACTAGACAATAGACTCCTGAACAGATTGGTTGAGTAGGTGAATATGGGTTTTTAATCAAACAAACTTGCTACCATATTCATTATCTTGGACAATTCGTTTCCCGTCAAAATGCAATCGGCAATCGACCCGCTGATCTAAGAGTGGGGAAATTAATGGAAAAGCGACGCACTGCTGCTTCTCACGAATATCTTGTCCGAGTTGGCTACGTTGCCTGAAATTGAACCAAACTTTGACAGTTCCAGTACACGTGAACTGCGAATCCCTAGATTCGGCATTGTCCCCCTACATTGACTTATCACTAAAAGCATTTGGGTCTCGAATTTTAGCCCCAAAACTGTATACATTTCATCCAAAGCTCTGATCATCTTAATCACACTGTTATGTAAGCACCACTCACCGTGCTGACGATTTGTTATCTCCTCATCATTCATCACGTTGCCGAGTGTACGTTCGTCTCCGCAGTTTGTATCAACAACCGTCGTATCTTTGTACAAGCTGACCACGTTTTACACATTCACGGGGTTTCGTATCACTAAGCTCACACAAAGCCCGAATAAGTGGGTGATGTAGCTATAGTGCCACCAAACATCCAGAATCAGAATACGATACGTGAGAGCGTACACCGGTTTAAACCACTCAGTAGGCGACCAAAAGGGATGTCAATGGAAGTATGGTTGTGACCAATTAGATACTCAACCGATCAGAAAGCAGGAGCCTCTTGATCCAGTGTGACCGGGCTACCAACAGCTGTTAATACGATTAATTGTAACCGGGTGATTGGATAAAAGTAAATCGACCACCTGCAACAGTTGGAACTCGCTCGCAGCTGGGCAATTTGTGAATCTCCAGTTAAACATCGCTCACATTTGATAGCACCCTTTGCACCCAGTTAGACATCCCAGCCAGCCTGTTTCGAAAGCAAGCAACAGATTCGAGTTATGGCTCGTCAGTAGTGTGTATCCTTGTTACGGTCGGGACCAAAACTCCGGCCAAGTTTTCATGAGACAACCGTGTTGATCACTGCGTCACTGGCATCAGTATTCTAAATTGTTTCCCTCTTTTGAGTTTGTCGTTTCACATTCTCACCCACTTGGGTCATCGCCAATCCGTGTCCCGTGCGTGATTTCATTGCTACAGTTTTTGACGTGGTCATCATCACCATAGGCAGCAATACATCACTGGTTGACACAGGCGCTTAACCGCCATACAACCATGAAGAAGAGCAAACCCTGTATAGAGAGAGAGAGAAGAGAGAAAAGAAAGGGACAGGAAGGAACCTAACCACTACAAAAGTGACCACGTCTACATTCAAACATTCAACATCAAGGCGCCTACCGCTTGCAAACAAACAACCAAGATGTAAGTGAAAGCAAGGCGCCATCAGTAGAACATCTTCCTTGCGGCTTTCACTACACCCCACCCTCATTAAATGCACCCAATTCACAGAAAACTCGGACAAACAACCACAACATTCACGCCACTGAGACCAACTAGCCGCCATCTCGTCTAACATCTCCAGCCAC
>QNGE01003988.1:56513-70888 GCA_008508345.1 Paragonimus westermani
CGATCTACAGTGACCAAACCCTTCGTGAATGATTTCATTCCTCTATGACAGATTATCATCTCTCAACCTGGCACCTTGCGCCAGTCGGCCGTAACATCGCCAAAGAGTGCTCGGTGCGGCAGACAACTAACCACCGTCCTTCGTACGTGGTCTAACCAACTAGTTATGTGCAAATGTAAGGACTGAGCAAAAGTACTTGCTGAGCAACCATTACCAAATTCCCATTCCCCAAACGATTCATTACTTACTCGTACGGGACATCCGATTCGAACAATTGAACCCAGGCATCGGTGATCAGATACCTGAAGGCGGTTCACGCCTCCTACCCCGAGCAAACAAGTTTCGCTGCTGCAAAGTAATACAACCCTCACTATTGCCTGATACAACCTACACCCTTAAGCTTAAGAGAAATAACTCTCTGTCACCACAGGTGCCTCAGACTGGAGAAAATTGACCAAGCCTTACAGATACGCGTTTCCACGTCATTCCCGACATCTCCACCGTCGCCAATGCAACTTCCCAGGTATACAAACCGGTCAACAACCTCCATAACTTCGCCATCTGACATTAAAATCTGTCATCACAACAATCTTGCATAACCACTTTGCATTTTGAGGCTGTAAAGCACATTCCGATGTATTTAGCAGAAAGAGAAATAGCGACTAGCGTTGTTTGCATTGTTTGAAAGTTGGTTTCGTCAGCATAGTCGAGATCAGTCAGTCTTTCACCAAGTGGTAGGTCCACGCTAATGTTGCAGACAATCCTCCATTATTTCGTCTACGACGAAATTTAACAAAGGCGGCGAAAGTAGACAACCTTGACGTACACCTCTCATCGTTCACCGCAAAACCTAACCTGAGCTGAAATATGAGAATAAAACGCCGACAGTGTGTTCACATACTTGGTCGGCAAACTCCTGTGTATAACCGACTCTAAAAGTGTAGATCGATCGACCGAATCAAACGCACCTTCACAGTCCAGAAACACGGTAATTGTTGGTCGGCGGTATACATCACACTGCTCGAGAATTTGACGAACAAGAATATTGTGATCTGCACACCCCCGTCACGGGTGAATTCCTGACTGTTATTCTCCCATATTTACCCCCACCCCCCCGAACCGCAGTGAGTCGATGAGGTACAGTGAATGTAAGAACCCCAGAAATGAATGGAGTCAAACTTACTCCCCCATGGTTTACGCAAAAGCCCCTGACACATTCCTTGAATACAGGAACTATTATCGCTCGAACCCAGCACACAGAGATGGTCTCCGTCGTCCACACAAGTTGAAACAACAAAGTCAGTGCCTCCATCAACGCCTCTTCACCTTATTGGAAAAGCGCAGACACGAGATCATCTGCAAACAGCAGCCCCATTAAGTCTGAGAGTCAAAATGCAATTACGAACCACAGTCCGAGTGGGAGGTTCCAAATCCACCGACCAGGGTGCTATATTAGAAGTTTGTGACGGCGACACAGTAGAAGCAGGAGGCCAGCTGAATTGACACTCAAAGTGTTCCGCCCAACGCTCTAACCTTCTGGACTTATTATAGACGAGTGTGCCATCTGTCTCGTTGATAGCTTCACTGACAGACGGTCGTCTGAGACCAGTGACACGGATAGGCTTAAAGAGTTTGCCGGTGTTCCCGGAAGCAAAAGCGGTCCCCAATTCCCCAACTTTTTCCATTAACCACGCCTCACGATCAGGCTTTAGACTACGTTCCAGTTTCCTACGGATATCTCTGCTAGTCCTGTTACACGAACTGCCAGGAAAAATGTTCTGTCTGGCTTCTCCGAGATCCAATGTCTGTTCAACCTATGTACATCCGTTTCAAATGCTTCAGTACCTGCTTCCCGAAAGGCCTATTAGATTTGAGTCCAACAGCTATTAGGATCGTCGGAGGTAGAACTATTAAATCTGATTTCTGAACTGGTTTGGTACTTATACTTTACCGACGGTATAGCCAGTATCTGAACAGCTAACCATTACTGTCGATGGGGTCGTTGCCCAACAGAGGTAAGAACAAAACGCACGATCAATAATAACGAAAAACTTGAATGAAATCTCGCCACCTATAACTAACGGTTGTGGTCTATCTGAGACCAAGCCTGATTAGAAGGCGGGCGCCAAGTATACCGATGTCGTACACGATGCCTAAAACTTGCCGACTAAAAATAGCTTGTGCTCAGCCCACAGCTTCAACAATCACCCGCCATTATCGGAGCGATGTGATGCTATCCCAAACATGTCACCTAAACGAAACCTGGCCTCACCAAGGCGCCCGACCTGGGCATTCATATCTCCGGCCAGAACGACTATATCAGAACCACCTGTCGACTGGAGAGCGGCCAGATCCGACTAAAACGGGTCCTCGAGGCCGGCGTCACTACAGTCTGTAGGAGTATAAGTAGATACAGTGAAAAGATTTCTGGAAGTCTTGTGTCTAGAGCTGGCAATAACAGAACCTGCTAAACGGACAGCACGAAGTCTACTGTTAACATGGTCTACTATAAGGGTTCACTGAGTGTAAGATAGATGCACTTAGGAACCATGTGCACCGTTCGGCGTAAACCTAAACCACATGATACATTACAAGGTGCATCTTGTGTTCAGTGCGCCAATCCAAAGACCATGTAAACCGCTCAGATTGGTTGAAAATGGACTAACATTTCACATAATGCCTCGGTTTACAGTAAACTCTGAGTGAGTCCTTGATACCACGAAATGTACGCACAACAAATTGAAAAGGCACTTTATCACAAGACTGAGCCGTAACTAAACCCAATGGAACAAAACGCTAGTTTCACCAATGTAAATGACTTCAGATTTTTGTAATCATCACGCATTCGGCTGAAGCCAGCAGGCTTATAGAGGACTTCACTTCGCGTATGGAACTTACCACGGACACAACCTACGACCATATGACTATAGCCAAGATCGGGGTGGTTAAAAATGAATTAACACTATGCGCATTGCCCACTTTAAAAGAAGTCTTAGGAATTTCCCTGACAAAGCAAAATTCATCCAGGATAAGCAAAAAAACAGGTATTTTGAAAAAGTACACTACCCCAGAGTTGAACTATTCCTGGATATGAATAAGGTCAAACCACTGGACCTGTGGCGACCGTCAGAAAGTTTCCAGTTTACTGTATTTGTGGGTTCCATGAACCCCACTGTGTTTCAACTGCAGAAGACATAGTTTCACTTAATTTCATATGAAGACCATGCGACTAAGATCAGGAGAATCACCGGATATTGTAACACTTATCAGACTGGGATAAGGGGACACGACTGGGACCACCTGGAATTTTCCAGACCTGACTGTCTGGTGACCTGCCGGAGTTCATGAGCGGGAAAGAAAGAGTGAACATTTTGTAATCGATTACTATGTGCATGGGAGAAGAAAAACGGGAGGGGCAAAAACCTAAAACTGAAGAGGAGAGTAAAACATACACTCCACTTTTAGAGTTTTCAAACTAACTCAAGAATTACCGATAGCCAACATTTACCAAAGCTGTGCTTGAAACCATTCGTAGTTGTGGCTAGTATCACTTCCGTTGGCAACTTATTCCGAGAGTTCATGACTCTAAAAGAAAAGACGTGCACTCAAATAGTTCTGTTGCAACTTGGTTTTGCGAGTTTTCAATCATTCCCTCGAACTGTTGGGTTGCAACTGTCGGTAACTAACTGCTCACCAGTGTCAGTTAAACCAATCAGCAAATTAAAACCTTTAGTCAAGTCCCCACATCTGCATCCTCCATCTAGGAAGGATAACTTCAAACATCCGAGTCTGCTTTGGTAGCCCATACACGTCAGTTCAACCAAAAACCTTATAGATCGGCATTGTACTCTTTCTAGCACTTTTGTATCCCCCAACACAGCATGGACTCTCGGCTTGCACACACTATTCGGTGTGCGGCCGCATGTCTTAAACAAAGTTACCAGAGCCTCTGTTTCTCGAGATGCCGGTCTTCTTAAGAAGAAACGGTGATCTGTTGGCCTTTCAGGCGGCATCTGTGGTTGGGATGGAAGGTTCACAGTTCAACCCCATTTGTACCCCTAAATCTCTCCGATGTTCGCTGTTTCACCACGAAAATTCCTAGATCCCCCACGTGTCCAGCGGGAGCCTCTACCCTTGTCTCCAACAGCCGTTTCCATCTGACCACGTTCAATGGTAGTTTTATGTGAATTCTGTCCAAACCTTCCCGATTGATTGCTTTTTTTGGACAACCAACTAGCTTAACCTCGTCCGCTACCACAACACTTATAAGATAGGCAGAGCGATAGGTTTTTATATAAATCAAGGACAGTAAAAACCTTAGAACAGGCCCTTGTGGAACTCAACTTCTTACAACCGGTGGACTTGATTAGACAACTTGTACGTGAAAATTCGATTATGAAAGTAAGTCGCCATCCAATTCAAAATCTTTGAGGACAGACAGAACGCTTAAAGGCTACTTAGAAGTCTGTTGTTAATCGAATCAAAGGCCTTTCAAAGTCCAGATAGCACACTCCTACCTTTCCCCCTATCCAACCTCTCGGTGAACCAGTCAAAAAACGATAGAAAACTTATTAGGCGAGATCGTCTCTTCACAAGCCCATGCCGCTGGGTTGTAAAGAGCTCGTGCTCAGTGATGTGATCCGCAATCTCGTTCCAGAGCATCCTTTCAATAAGGTTCAGTAGGATAGGTGTGAGATCAACAGGTCGGTGATTTGTGGGATCCTCCCTGTTGTCCTCCATATATCCAGGAGTAACCGCAACTACTTCCCATTCCTGCGGTAGCGTAACGCCTTCTAGAGACTAAACAAACGAAATAGGGGACCCACTAAGGCGTCAGCTAGTGGTTTCGAAGACGTCGCGTATCACCTGGGCCGTCGCCCAGGAGATCCAACTTAGTTGGCCTTTTTATCACCCTCTTCGCGGTAAAACCATACATGCTGTTATATGCAGGTCTGAATTTGTAGGTAGTTGCGGTGTTATCATTAGCAGTGGCGTGCACTGAAAGACAGGAGAGTCTCAGTTCCCTTTCTGTTTGTGACGGCATTCATTTCTGACCTCAATGCAGTTAGCTAATGGCCAATGGAGTTGCGTAATCTTATCAATGACGATAAGTGTGCACACATTTCTATTGGTGGCGATTCTGGCAACGTCTTTGTAAAAAAAAACGATTAAATAGAAGTGTGTTGCCAAGGTGTCTTGAAAAAGACCTAGGTATATGGCTGTCGCCCAATTTGTCCACGCTCCATAAGGTATGAAGTGGCCAAGTAAAGGATTCGTTGTACTGGATATGAGTAAATACAAGTTCGCCGAATTGGCTGGAATATTTTCCAAACTTTGAGAGGTTTATATTCGACCATCGTTCTAATACGTTAATCTAGTTGTTTATTTTGGCCTCAATTACGGCAAAAATGCGCCCTGGTGGTACAGCGAGCTGCGACCAAAATCGTACTAGCTCGTCGGAACGTTTCGTACGAATCTGGGCCCGAAATCCTTGACATTTACCCCCTGGAATATGGAAGACTCCAAGGAGACTTCATTCTTGCATTTTCCTTCTTTCGGAAGGGCTTAGAGAGAAACTATTCATTTTCGCAGGTCCAAATGGGCTAAGGGGCCACGAAGAGGTTGCTTAAAAGATCTCAAACATCGGATAGACAGTGATCTCCCATTGGACTAGTCTTTCGTCGAGTGTCGTCAACGCTTGTTAGGCCCGCTAACAGTAATAGGTAGACGATCAGGTTTTACTTCTTCCCATATCTGTTGCNGCTCCCGTTTAGCCTGTTTGACAAGGTTGCACCTGGGGGGAGCGAAGTCCTAGTCAGCGTACCCGGCTGGACCAAANCCTCACTACCTAAGCACTCCTACGCGGTCAGTAGTGCGACATGCAACCCTATGAGTGTAACTGCATTTCGTCTGACTGCTCCCGTTTAGCCTGTTTGACAAGGTTGCACCTGGGGGGAGCGAAGTCCTAGTCAGCGTACCCGGCTGGACCAAAACAACACACAAGTCTGACCATCCCGTCAAGGTTGTAATATAGGTCAGGTCACACAGTAGGATGGATAAAAGTAGGTAGTTCAGCTGTCTGCTGGTAATGGTGCCCAACTTGCTAACTGAATGTGAGATATTTAGACGATGAGAGAACATCAAAGTGGACATGCTAGGCGTAAAGAAAATTTTGTAGACTGATTACACGGTTCAACTCATTCTGGCTTCAAACAACGGCGACGAGTAAGTGGTGAAACTGAGCAACTCACAGGATTAATATGCAGCGGTGAAATCAATAATCTGGAGGGATCGATGGGAGCGAGATTTGAATTGATGGTTTGCGATAAACTAGAATCAGATAAATACAGTGAGCCGGATAACCAGGTGTTTTGGATTGGAGCGGTTGCGCCGAGCGATAATCGGTTAGCCAAGTTCGAGGGTTTGTATGAAGTCTGCAAAGTGAGATGAACCGGCAGAGCGGAGTCGAACTGGGGAAGCGGATTGTATCCAGAAAAGCCTTGTGGAAAAGAGTGCAGATGTAAAAGTGTGTTGTCAGCTTCGAGTGGACACAATGATCCGGATGGTTGACAGCGCAACTGTAATTCAAAGGTTGTCCAGAATTAAATACTGGTTTGGATATCAAGTGAATAGGACACAATCAGTTATTTCATACTTTCGAACGTATATACACACGAAAGTGTGCGCACATGTTTCGATCTTTCAGTTGAAAACTAGATAAATCTTTTAATGTAAAACGTAATGTAAAAGCGTTTTTTTCCCACGTTCACTCAAGTCACTGAACAGTTGTATTCAGTGTCCACTTGACTAAATTGCATGTTAGATGCGTTCCGAAAACCATCGCCTTCGATAAGAAACGGCAGTAAGTTAATGTGAGCGAAACAATTAAAGTGCATTAAAGTGACTTGGATCACTATGAACAGTCCTTTGACCGGGTGAGTATGAGACTAGGAATGAAGGCTTTGGATAGCAGTTGCAACTGATTCTGAACTTCCATCGTACCCAGTTATTAGAAAGTCTCAATCCGACTAGGAATAGCTATTATCTTTAAAGTTATGTGGACATCTTTGTGGAGGCATATCAGTGTTAAGTTTATAAAAGTTGAGCACCGGCACATGATGAGTCACTAGATCTACAGTGATCCTTACATCTGTGAACACAATCGCGTGAACAGATTGAGGAATTCGATATGTAGTGGTTCGGATTGCGAATGAACTGACTGAAGTTTCGTCATAGGGGATCGGCCTCATTGATCTGCACAACCATACGCGTTTACATAACACATGCTAATAGTCCAGAACCTCTGACAATTAATTGTGTCTGTCAAAGTCACATCCTCTGACAAGAAAAAAGGAGCAGTTAAACAAACCGATCTACACGGGAAAACCCCACACGACTTCTCTCATGAATGTCACTTTTATACAACGGCAATATTTCATTCAGTGCCGCATATTACACACAAAAATGACAGAAAACAACCACAGCTTTTGTCCTGGAGGCGCCACCTCAGTTCCCATCAGGCTGACTACTGTGTTTCAAGCTTATTCACATCGCCTCCAATTTCGTAAAATCTGTCTGTCGCTGTCCCAATTCAACTGAGATGGAAAAAAGAATGACAGTCACCCTAGGGTAGATGTACGTTACAAAAATTATAATCTCAGTTCGTGATCATTCTAACTCAGGCCTCAAACTCTATTCACAACCTGCAGCGTTAGACTGAGTAAGCCATGTGCTATTGCCCAGAGTTGCTGACAAGCTGTCACTATTCTTGGTTCGTTTACACAACCACGAAAATATCGAACAGTACTACGAATTCATTTGCGGAACACATTATCAGCATTGCATTAGTGTGTGTAACTAATTTCACGCCTGCTAGTGTGCTGTGGCGGCACTTTAGGTCTGTTTACGAGCAACCGATGGCAGGCTGGACGGACGAATGTATCGATCGCCCGCGAACTGCGAACTCGGATGCAAAAGTCTGCGTCCACATGACAGGGCTTGCCAAAAAACAGGGCCCTAGCCTACGTGGGTTAGCAAACTGTCTCAACACACCGTTGCAACCAGAGCCAGATGAGATGGCATGGCGGGTTATGCATATCTGAGGTCAAGTCGCTGAGCACCATCGTCCCAGTGTTTTGACCACCATGCTCTGATACACATCTCTAAACTTCTCGGCGCCTGAAAGGCAACCCTGGATTGTTAACCAGCATGCATTGAGTGCAAGTGGACAAAATAAATTAAAATCTAAAAATACGGTGTTTTCTTAACGAACTGTGTCATCGTGTTAATGTTTCGACCAAAAAATTAGATAATGAGACGCTGCACACATGGACGATGCAGACGTACAAATTACTAGGACTGACCGAAAATTAACAATATTCCCATAAAATCTGAAACAGATCATGATTCGTTTTTAGATTTACCGTACCGTTTGTGGACTCCGATTTGACGTTTCATAGCCATGCTGCCCAAACGGTAAGCGTTGTTTAGAATGCCTCCGTTTTGTGGCATTACTGAGCTGTGTTGTTCCACTCCACATTAACGTGTTTTTGACCATTTCGTCCATATATGGGTACGGTAATGAAGAGAACTTGTTGCATTATTGAGATGGGTATGGGCAACCCGTTCAGAGAGGTTGGCCAGACTGAGGTGGTTTGTCTGCTGGAAACCTGATTCATCCGAGAAAAGTGGTACATCCACGACTTGAAGGCCGTCTGGTTTGGGTCGATGTAAAACATTCGCCTCACACGAATTCTGGTTTGGTGATAACGACTTAGGGTTGTATTTCGATCCGTGTGCATACCGATCGAACTGGGATGACTTGGAGGGAAAACACAAGTATTGTGTTCGTTCGCAAACCGGCATTCGTAGAGCTGTGAAGACTGTAAGGCATGTAAACACGCGAAGTGCTACCCGCAAATCACTTCAAAGGCTGGTGTAAATCTCTGTCACAACAAGCAATTTTCACGATCTACAAACGAGTGGTCGACCGTGCACAGCATCAAGTGACTGTTCTTCTAGTGATGTTCTGTAGCTTTCAGAGAACATTCCACAAAAGAACATTAGTCGGCTCACTCAGAAATGCAACCAAAAGATACTACTATCCCCCATACCGGAAGGTTCGATTACAACAAATATGATTGTGAAAAACAGCCAAATATGAGTTATTTTCCACGTGGCATTTATTGAAAGGCGATATAATTATTCGACAGTATTTACCGACGGAGCAGCAATCGGACCAAGACAGCGAGGCCACCATCCTGACGCTTCTGTTCTTCAGTAAGACAACTAGTGTAAAGCATCCATCCCAATAGCAAGGAAAGTGAGGTCCAACTGTCAGGGATTTGTTGGATAGACCTGTAATTCAGTTGAATCAAACTCCTGGCAACAGGTTGCAGCATGAAGGTGTGCATTGCACACTACACAAACCAGCTATCTCAGTCAGTCGGTTCGGTATAGCCTGCACGTCCACAGCAGAGGAAACAAGTAGAACACGGTCGACTGCATAAGCATCATCAATTAGATCACTCCGGTAAAAACTGTGCCTCAATAGCATCCGAACCTCCGAGTGCTGTATCCACAATATCATCCATCACTTAGCTGAAAATGAGGACGGGAGATCGGGCACCGCTTACAAACGCCACGTGAAATGAAGGAGGCCAGAGAAAGAGCTGTTGGAGACAACTGCATAATCTGCATCCAGCCTAGGTGCACAACGAATTCAGCAAGTCGACATAGTTCACGAAGAGTTCCTTTCGATGGAGGCGACCCCAGGGAGCATTTTGGACAACGCAGTGGGAAGCAGTTTTGCATCAAACAACAATACCGATGGCTGGAAGGAAGAGTGCGGATGCTCGGATGGCGACTACGAAGTGAAGATATGATCAATGCGCCTGAGACCAGATGGAAAACTTGCCTGTTATTTTCGTGTCGGGTTTACTTCATGTCTCTGAGTCAGCGGCCAAATCATGAGACACGTGAGCATGTTGCATGCGATAAACGCGCGGCTAGTTCCCCTGTGATGGTCACATGATGTCCCGGCACATTTTTGAAAACAGAATTAACTGTTGCTCAGCCCAACCACGAGGCGTCTCTCCAGTCCTACACATGAATTGGAGGTGTGTGATCGGTTCAGACGACAATCTCCTACCTCCACTATCTTTGAGCATAGCAAGTGTGGAGCATTGTTATCGTTCCGAAAAATAATCCCCATTGAAACACTCTGGTTTCCGACAGAGTATGTTGGGGAATGTCATAACTGGCCACACAGTCTCCGTCATCCACATCTGAATGAACTGGCACAGACCAGTTGAATTGTTCCTCACATGGATCACCCTACCTATCAAGTCGCTGATTCGACCTCGCGAGATTCACGTGTAGTCTCACTATATATCAGTCCAGTCGGCGACCAGTGCAACCGCGAGTCAAGAAAAAGGGGGGGCCGATCATTCTCCGCTGAGAATGCTTTCTCCATCTCTTGTAGCCTAGAGCCCGGCCAATCCACGTTCGTTCACAGGCCCGATCGAATCAGCAGATGTACCCCCCCCCTTTCAGTGTGTACGCAGTGTTCTTGTGGAATAGAAATCACTTTGCCAGTTCCGAACAGTTGTTCGTGTTTCTGCTCAATGCTAGTTTGGACAATTCCTCTGTCGTGACCCGGACAGCTTCACTGTCAGTTCTGTTGAATAGACGTTTCCTATATGTCCGTCGCTAGTTGCGTGCATCCGATCTCTGGACTTGAGGTGAAACGAGTTAGGCATGAGCTGAGTGGATGTGGTTACGGCAACGTGGGTGGCGATCATGAGTGGAGTGGACCCACTGGATGGTGCAGATGGTATAATCCGATTGCGTCGGTGGTTGAGTTGTTCTGGTTGGTCTCCGGATTACGTACTGTCGTCATGTGCGTTATGATATGGAACTCGGTAGGTAGAATCGAGAGGTGTGTATAACTGTAAGAAACGATCATCAATATCAGTGCGTCGGGCTCAGGCACCGAGCATACCACCCAGCCACTTCTCGTTTGGAGTGAGATGATCTAGGTTTACGTTCATTTCACCAACAAGCGCAATGATATCTGAGTGCTGAGAATTTGTTGAGCCGACTTATGGTCTTGCGGGACGATGACGGTGAGAAGTGAGCATTGAGATTCCCTATGTAGAAGAAGGTGATAATCGCAGATATTTTGGAGATAAACAATCCAGTTTTGGAGTGGAGTAGATACCAGAAGTTGGAGGCACTTATGGACAGGAACGCTTGCACAATTTGATTCGAACGACTGAGCATTCAGATGAACGCGAAGTACTGAGTGATTGTGTTTCTGCAGTAGGTCAATGCGGTGTTCGTCCAGATGTTTTGTCCAGCAATGTCTGTTTGTACTAACTACCACCGAACACATCAGACTGCTTAAAACCGACTGAACTATGCTGAGTGTCTACTTCGGAAAGTTTGGGAATTGATGGGATTAGTGGACCTGACGAGTGAGATAAGTGAGAGCGTGAGATTGCCATGTCGATCACCGTTTAATTAATCTCAGATTCGTTGATGAGTAATAGGGTTTTTTAAATTTTTTTCATACACGTTGATCATCACTCACAATTGAATGCAGCTCTCGCAATCCCGTAGACTTTCCAGCGGATCTCTTCAAAAAAGCGCCAGACTCGAATGTCGATCTCATTGGAATTCGTCAGTAATGCATATCCTTGCCACGGTCCGGACTAGCACTCCGGCCACGCTTCGATGAGGGAACCATGTTAACCATCTCAAAAGCTGCAATCAGTTGTGGGTGATGTTCAGTCCATATGAAAACCCAAAATCCCCTACCACTGATCAGCAATCAAAATGCCGCTCAAGAAGTTAACGATTTCTGTGATTTCAACTTGGGGAGAAGTCCTAGTCGAGAGTTCATTGATTGGAGTTACAGGATAGTTGTTGTGTCCCCTCCTGAGGCGATCGGACAACTTTCTCATTACTCACAAACGAAAGTGGTTGAGCGTTCACAGATGATAATTCGGTCTTGCCCAATGTGAGGCCACTGGCGCAGTGGTCAACGCGACTGCCTCATGAAAGCGTGGCTGGAGTTCAAATCCCGGCCGTGGTAATGATATGCACTATCGAAGATCTCTAATGAGAGAGCAACTCGAGTCTGGTACTTCGTTTCGAAAGCGACTGACTGTGAAGTCTATGGGACTGTGACAGTTGCGATCAATTGTGGATGATGTTCGAATTGTGTGAAATTTCAAGTTCATTTGTTTGATGTGGCTCGTTTGCCGTTCTGTTTTGGGATGTCGTGTGTGTTTTCAAAACTAGGCCGTGTTTCATGATTTCTGATTTTCTGTTTAGCATTGAGTTGACAAATTGAGAGTTCAGTCGCAGTGGAAAGTTTTGGTATTGATGTGGCCTTATTGTTGTTGTCCCCCTATGTGTTTGTGTGTGTGCATCTGGTGATAACGCAGCTGTGGTGTATTTCTGTTCACCTGTTGACTTTTTATGTCTTTTTTGCTACTGTCACTGAAGAATTCACTGAATAACAAAGAAATCATAACTGTGGAAATCTGATAGCTGTAGCGTTCGGGATTTGTTAGGTCCGAGTGTATTTTATCGGGCGGTCTTATTAAGAATCTTTGTACGGTGTCCTGTGCTATTGGCTGACCCTTCTTTAATATGGTTATACGGCCTATTCAAAGCATGCCAAATTTTCGCCATAAACTACCAACTATTTTGTGCTTTAGGCAAAAGGTAGTAGTCATTCTACACTTGTTCCTCACTGGCCGTACTTTTTAATGTTTAGCGTCAGAGACAGTTCACACCTTTTGAATATTAACGAAATTGTGTTCTATCTCACTCTCTGTATGATGTGTGAGTTTCGTATTCCTCAGGGTTTTCGCTGTAAAAAAAACTGCATTGAAAATTTGATAGAATCATTACTGACACTTTCAAAGGAACGATAAAAGAATTGTTTGCACGTACACCAATGAAATAAGTAACCAGTTGGAGCCCTTGACCTTAAAACAGATGCGATTCTCAATCAACAAATCTGGAAGAGCAGGGCAACTCACACGAAGGGCGATTGCGCTAATCTGGTTAATGCACAGTGAAACGGCTTGAGCTGACCCGGAAATAATTATCGTACGATCCGCTGAGTGGGGTAATTGTGAAACAGCTACTTGTATTGTAGCTCCCGAAAGCTGAAATGGATATAGTTGGACAATTCAATCGGCTGTGAGGAAATATGGTGTCCCAATGGCAAGGGTACAAGAGATATCATGGAGCAAATATATGATGGAAACTCGAATTGCCAACAAAATATCATCAGGCCGCGGGGGGTTCACGGTGATTTATTGTCATCGTAATCGTCTGCACATTGTAAACTTTGTTTATTGTCTTTCAAAATGGTTTCAGACAATTTGGTGGTGGTCTTATCGTCTACAGAACCCACGATTGCAGGTTTACACCTTGGTCGCTTCGGATGTGTCCAGTTAATTTAGAAAAATCAGACAGTATCTAACCTACATACAGGTAAACCAGGCACTTTGCAGGGCGCAACCCACAGTGCGTGATCAGGATACAAAGGTTGAGTATCACCTGATCATACCTTGTCTGATAGGCGAAATTACACCTGGTAATCGTGAATGTTGTATGAATTTGATTAAATGCTGTCACAGCGCAAGTGTTTTAAATGTGTCCCAGTAGGTAAGTTACAGTTGACTGGAGAGAATCAACCAAAATATATCATTGTAGATGTGTCTGCCTCGTAAGGCGTTCGATTTCAAGATGTTTTTATGGAGCAGAACCTCATATGGAAAATCAGGTCCGGTAAACAAATTTATCAACATCTTACACACTGGGTCGATCAAAAAACACTCAGATGTGCGCAATGTTAATGCACGACAACGGTTGTGTGACAGCGTGATCGGCGCAGAGTGCACAGACAAAACATTGCACCAGACTACGCAAACATAGGAAGTCACACCGTAAGACCCTCAGGCCGGATAGAGTGGGCGAGTACCCACCGTGCCACTAATGTGGAACAGCTGCGGACAGCAAAGTGCAGGTTTTTGCTCTGTCTATTTCGTCTATCAGTTTTACCATCCTGTTTGTTCCACCACTGAGGCTTGATCGTTACAGAGTCCGTTTCTGTCTTAACGACTGTCAACCGTATGCAAATGGACCAGGTACAGGTTAGTCTGCAACATAAAACTTGCGTGCCTTCGGAAACCAAGACAGTGAGAGTACAGAAGATGAGGAAAATGACAGGTTTTGCCTGTTAACCGAAGACAAACCAGAAACGGTAGTTCAGAGGGTTGGACACACTTGAACAAACACCGGACAGTGCAATTTCCACTACTCACCTCGAGCGAGCAATCAGAGGCAGTGGA